>JAMPIV010019276.1:0-277500 GCA_024509875.1 Oreohelix idahoensis | reverse complement strand
AAGTTATTTTAACAAAAAATCATTAAAACAAAAACCCCCCATTTTAACCCCCCCAGCTTGAATAAACAGACATTCAAATGAACAAATATATTCCCCCCCCAATTCAATACCCCCCCCCAGGCAGATCAGAAAAAAACATCTTCGGTCTGATATTTGCAATTTATGAGTTCTTCAGAACAACGAACGAAAGACATTTCGCTTAAGTACTTTGAAAAGTTGTTTGGAGAGTTACCTTAAACCAACCACAAAAGTTAACATTTGCTAGAACCCTAATGCATAACGCCCTTTTCGTCAGTTAATTCAGAAGGTTGGTTTGTCCTTCACAAATACGAACAATATGATATTACCACTAGCTATCGCTTTAACCCCCGCTATACCTTATGCTGCAGCAGTTTCAAGCCATTTAAAGCACAAACATCATCTTCAGCACCACGTCAGACTGCTTGATCAAAAACAGTATTACCACCACCTGGCATTGGCAGGAATGCCTGATAAACTCAATTCTTCTTCAGTGATAAGTTATGACGTGTCGGCTGGCGAAATGTCTGTTGGATTTACCGTGAGCAGTAGTGACATCAGCAAGAGTGACTTAGAAACAGGCAACAATGCATCTTTGTTGATGTCGCTGTGGTCTACATCTTCATCTACATCCCCATCTTCAGCTTTACCACCTTCAGAATCTGACGATTCGGCGATGACCATGACCTTCATCGTGGCTAAAACTCAACCCACCTTTTCTTCTTTGTTGGTTCCCCCCCCATTAAAAACCCATGGTTGTCCCAACCCCCCCAATCCCCCCCCCCAGACAGCAAGATGAGAAGGTAAGTCTAATGCATACTTTGAAATTCTAAAATACGACAGACACATAGAGCACAGTCAAGTGAATAGAAGAGATACAGACAAGCAGATGTACAGAAAGACAGGCAGGTTTTAATGGTACTATCTAAACCAAGAAGAAAAAACCCCCCAAAACCAGAACGTATAATACATCCCCCCCCACGCCCATTAAGGCATACCACCAATATGGTGTTAGGCCCACCTTTTCATCCCCACACTAGGGGTTGATGTGGTAAGCATCACGCCCCCCCCCTTAACCTTCCCAGATTTGCCCTGGTACCCAAACCCACTGGGTCGACCCCCCCCCCTGTTTGCGGTCTAAAAAAACCCACCTCAACCCCCCCACGGACCACCCCCTAGGAAGCAAGTGCACTAACCACCCAACCCACTACCGCGGCTCCCCCAAGAACCCCCCCCCTTTCACAAAAAAACCGTGCTTGCCCCCCCACCCACCCAAAAAAACAAGAACACCAGTCTGGATCTGGAAGAACCCCCCTAAAAAGCCAGTGGAATAGGAGAAACCCCCCCCGCCCCCCCCCCCCCCAACCCCCCCACACACCCACACACACACAGGAAAACAACCAAACATCCCAATGCAGTTTGGTGTAGTAAAATATCTAGGGCGGATGGTACCAGGACTAGAGTATATGGATTTAATTTGTTGAAGTAACATACTTGTTGAGGAGCTGCACTGTTAATATTGTTATCTACACCAAACACAATCAGAAAATGTAATATTCCAAGTACAGAATCATGCCTGGAGTTACTTAAAGAATGCATATGTGTGGATGAAGTCGCGTACTTTGCAGACACAAGGAAAAACTGTAATTTTTTTTTTTTTAAAGATATTAATTTCCTACTTTGTGACATTCTCGAGATGTTTAATCTTTGCTATTTCCTTACGCACAGGTGCAAAATGATGTGATTGTACACTTCATTTTATCGATGAAAGATGATAAGGCAAGACCAAGGCGTACTTAGAAATTACAAAACAGACAGACGTGTAAAAGTAACCTTGAAAAATATGAGATAAGCATATAAGAAGACAAACCAAAAAAATAACGCATGCCGATAAATTAAAGATATACGTAGAGAAAGTTATACATATAATGCAGGTAAAAAGATAGTTTGATATCTGAAAATATAATAGAAGACAGATAAATAGAAAATAGAAAGACAGATAGGCAGCTGTACAGAAATTAGAGATGCAGTGTGCGGATTTGTAGAAGGCCAAGGCACAAAGCCACTTTAGACAACCACTTTAGAGACTATAGACAGCTACCTTAACACCGTAATGCATACAAACACAGATGGCACTGCCTTCACGGTCAATGTAAATTCTGGACCTGAAGATGTAAATGTCAACACACTAGAAATATATACATTTTCAACATTAAACACGACCCTCGCAGCAATTTAAACAAGAAATATTTAAGCCGTCAGATATCACAATCTTCAGTGATTAAATATAAACACTTCAGGCTTTGGAGGAATCCATCAAAACTGGAAATAAATAAATAATACATCTGGCTGAAACGATTAGAAGTCTGCTAACAACATACAACATCAGAATGACTCTCCAGTGGATATCAGGACAAATAGACATATCAGGCAACAAAATAGCAGGCAGATCATCAAAACTAGGAGTAAGCATGACTCAAACTAGCACACCAGCCAACGTGAAGACGGCTAAATTAATACTCAAAAATAATCTCATGAATAAAGACATAACCCATCCAAAGAAAAATTGCAACATCAACAACCTACGACGCGTGGAGCAGAGTACAATTGTACAACTAAAAAGTAAGCGTGCCAGACTCAACAAGGACAACAAATATTAAAACCCCTTACGTGAGCCTCATTGCGGTACCACGATATAATCTCTGCTAAATAAATAAATATTACACACATAAAGGTACGTTTCAAGCACTCGTGAGAAATAAAGAAGTAGGACGCTAGAGAGCAGAAAAAACAACAGAAGTGAGAGACTTACTGGAGAATCGAAGCCAGGACCTTCCGAACGGCACCACCGCCAAGCTACGGAAGCGAATCACACTGTCCTCCCTGCCAACTTGGCACTACAAAAATAGTGTTTCGTGGGCAGTGGTCATTAGCGCGATTTTCAACACGTAACACCAGACGTGTACCTAGGGCGATATTGCTGAATTAATGACGCGATCACTTCTGTGGTTTCCCTAATATCTCAGCTAGCCATGCTGGTCAGGGTCAGATTACATGCCAATTTTTTTGGCATTATTTATTGTCCCCCAGGGGATAGATAGTCAAGCCTTCGCGTCACGGTTGGTAGTATCTAAAAGAACAGGTGCAGCTATGTTGAAAGTGGCTTTAGGTGGTATCGGAAAATGGTGGCAGTGAAAGAAAACTAAAGCTCCCTATCGTCATCTCACATAGAACAAGCGCAAGATTCATACGCCACTTTAAAATAACTACAATATAAATTATTTCATATTAACGCCAACCAAAATACAAACACAGACAGATCTAGCTAGGGAGACAGACCAATCAACAGACAGACAGACAGACAGATAGACTGATAGATAGATAGATAGATAGATAGATAGATAGATAGATAGATAGATAGATAGATAGATAGACAGACAGACAGACAGACAGACAGACAGACAGACAGACAGACAGACAGACAGGTAGATAGTTTTTTTTTTATCTGGTGATGGCCTGATGAATGACAATATTCATACGGGAGTGAATCGAATTTGAGGATGGTGGACAAAGGGATGGTTAGGCGAATGGGATAAATTTACTAAACCGTCGAACAAACTTCTGGTTTATTGTTGTTAATTTCCTATGCATTATTATCCTATTATTATGTGCATCATGGGTCGTCCTGACAATGATCTGGGCCCCTGAGTAATAAGAGTCACAGGCCCCCATTGGCAGTTGATTAAATGGTTAAATGAGAGTGGACCATCTACTGCTGTTCAGACCGCCCTTGCGTTATGTTTGTTAGTCAGCCTGAAAAAGAGTTCTTCAACGTTATATAGAACCAATCCTGACATATGGAAGTGAGTGATGGACAATTAGTAAACAAGTAGGGAAAACACTGGAGGCCACAGAGACGTGGTTTTAAAGAAGAATGCTAAAAATACCTTGGACTACCACAAAGAGTAATGAGGATATTCTGAAAGAGGCCAATGAGCAAAGGAAACTTTTTTCACAAGTTACAAGCAATCATCTTTTTGTGTGCATGTTATGAGAAGAGGAAAGCTGGAATATATCGTAACAACAAGTAACATTGAAGGAAAAAGAAGCAGAGGAAGATAAAGAGAACAAATACTGGACAGTCTGGCATCGTGGCATGGAAAGAGGTCAACAACAGAATGGATAAATTTTACTGGAGACAGGAAGTTGTGGATAGACATGATCTCCTACGCCACTAGGAATGGTATTTGAATAAGCAGAAGTCAGTCTGTTTTATGTCTCAGTGCTTTTTCTTCTCTTCCCCCCTCCCCTACGTTCTCCATGCGTATGTGTGCTTTTTTTCAACATACTGATGTCATCCAGTCACGTCTGGCAATACGCGCTGGTTAGTATGAGTGTAAACCCCCGTCCTCCTACAAACCCCCTCCCCCCCCCCACCCGACCCGACAAGAACCAGCATTTCACATCCTGTCATGTCATTTAGTCTGTCAACCAACCAAACACCTATAAGTGGTTGTCAGTTTGATTATTCTGTTGGACTATTTTTCCACACATTATATGCAGGTTATTAACTCTTTGTCTCCGAAACAACGCTCAGAGCGTTGGTCAGATTTGACACTCATGCCAAAACAACTCTCTGAGCGTTGTTTTTAGTCTATCACGAATTAAAATTACGGCACAGGGTGGAAAATAATTGCGGAGTCAAAGAGTTAAGTGAATGTCCCCGTGTTGTTCCCCGGGGGGGTCTGTGGAGAGACAAAGAAAGAACAGGACTAGTGAACTCTCTGGCATGTCGTACAAGATGTTTGTCCATGGAGCCTGGCAACCTCATCTTGTAAAACACGTTGCCAAAGAAACCACTGCTGCAAGAGGATGTTAATGCTTGATACAGGCTTCCAGCAATGGGGCCAGTGGAGGTGGCGCCATGCTCCATCAGAAAAATGTTGATTATGGTGATGATGATAGTTATGATGATGATAATGAAGATGATGATCTTCCTATTTTTTTTTTTTTACAACTACATTAAATAAGCTGAAATACTGTCCTGGCAATAATTGTGATGAGAGAAGGCTGATCGACCTACAACTCTGTTAATCGGGAAAATCGATTGACTCATCTCGGTCATTGAAGATCAAAATTATTTATGTTCCACTTTTCAGAATTAGTCTGGGGATGTACAGCACTTCCTTGTTTAGAAAAAAATATATATTTACGTTTTGGTAGTGTAGGCTGTAAACAATCACCGTTGATTAAGTCTCATTTTGAAGCTTGGACGACCTCCTACTACCTCATCAGTGTAATCAGATGAAGCGTGGGAACACTTTCTATTTCTTTTCCAGAAGTCTGCACTGATTTCCTTAGAAGATTGGGTAGCAGTAATTTGTTACAGATTATATTTACAGTGCCATAGTGCAGACAGTTATAGGCAGGCAAAACGGATGACAGAGAGAAAGATAGCTAGAGACCCTAACAGATGAAAAGCCTGTTTTTCTCTGCCTTATGAGAACCCCCATATCGACGTGCAATTTATTTTAACCACACAAAGAAATCGCTCATTTATATTTCTACTGAGCGTCAGATTAGCAGAGTGGTTGCAGCATTGGTCTTGTTAAGAGGTTTTTGTTGCTATTGTCAGGATTAATGACGTTGTAGACTTCTATCTTTGGCATGAGTCAGAATTGATACTGACATAGTGACCGGATACATAACTCCCTGCGTGGATTCATGTTCCTCTTGAAATAAAGTTAAATTATTTCCATCATATTGGTTGCTTACTTTATCTCGCTTCATTATTATTGAGAGTTATGTATTCTATTATATTAATATATTGTTTGATCTAGTTGCGTATTCAGATGTATCTACTCTGTATTTTGAAGACAGTGACAACAAGTAGATTTGAATGACATTTCAAAGACACTCTAACGGTTAGACTCCAGTAATGTCATCAACTGAAGAAAGCCCTGTCGTAAACGACTGATACATTCAATACCACATTTTGCACACCGTCATTTGCGCACTTTTTTCTATTTTCGAGAGAGTACATTAACTTTTAACCACAGCTAAGGGGGTGCAACTGTGGTTAAAAGTTAAACAATAATTGTATTGTTTCCCTTAAATGTACTCTCCCGAAAATAGAAAAGTGCGCAAATGACGGTGAACAGTTTGATTATGGAAAGTCCAGATTTTAAAAGATGAACGAACAATTACGAGACATGTTGTCATAAAAGAAATGTTAGTTATTTAGTCAATTTACTGTCCAATAGATCATTATCACTGCTCCACGTGTCATTTAGGAAGGTAACTACATGTTCTCATATTTAATACATCCATATAATTTTCACTACAAATATCTAATGACGGTCGCCTGCAATGAAATGACCACAGTGGTAATAGCACCATCTGTAATACGTGTAACCGAAACAACACACTAAAATTAAAAACCTGTCAATATTGACGGGTTATTGCTAGTATTTAATAATCACGTTCACAAACAGTTCATGTGTAAAACAATAATATGATTCGTTCATTGTTCAAATTTGCTTCTATTCTGGCTAAACGAAGAACTTAGGTTTTATTCTCGACGTAGTTCCTAGAACTCATAATGACTATACATCTTTGCACAGTTATTCCTTCATGGAAAACTCTACATCAGATTTACCAGTCTGCGTCTATGTATCTCTCGTCGATATGACTTGATTCACATTTGAATCTTATATTTATATTATATTTTTCCTTTGGCTTTCCAAGCCAGAATCATCTGCCATAATATTCTCACATTTATTCCATCCTGGAAGACTGAGTCCTTAAAATTGCTTTTATCACTAAAGTGTTCAATTGGCAGCCACCTGTAATTATATTACACTGCGGTGAATATAAATTCACTTTAGTTAAACACTTTAACTACGGCTTTTCCAAAGCCTTTTTAAATCTCGTCTACAACTACACTTTATTAGTGTGGGTATACCACATATCTATAAACACTGCCGTCAAGCCCAAAGGCTACACAACGAATCCTCTTGTAACTATGTGTTGATGTGTCATATAGTCTGCGCTATACGTTTCATTCTACCAGTGAGGGGTGCTTCTTGGTGCAACAATCACCCTGACTAAAATAAACCTTGCCATGACAATTCCACACCATGGAGCGACCCTCAACAGGCCTCTCGCCGCAAAGGTACCGGGTTCGGAAACACGATGGAGCCACACTCCAGTCTACCCAGCTGTAAATAGGTACGACTCTGCTCTTCAATTAAGGAAGACAAAGGCGGCGAAGAAGGGAGCTGGTCACCCCAACTCTCAAAGCTGGACCTAGTTTAGTGGTATCTAACACATGAGACCCCTATGGCAGTATCTGCTATATGGGCTACCCTTACCTTAGCTTTATATTTATACTAGGAAAAGGCGGACAGTGTCTTATTATTAGTTAGCTTGAGAATCACTGTGTATTATGTCAATTAACAAGATAAGATGATGTTGGAAGTGTCACATTTTAACCTGTATAGAAGATGTTCACAGTGTCACATTTAAACCAGTATATTTCCCACCAACATTGTATACAATTGTCGTATCAAACATTAAGGAACGGAAAATATAACAGCGTGAAATGTCCAGGACGCTGACATTGCGTCAATTTGGTACTGCTTTAATTCATCTCATTTGGACAGACATGGGGTTTCGTAGCGGCTAAGAGGTATGGCGTCCACCACTAATTCTAAAGGTACCGGGTTCGGTTTCCAGTACAGAGAACGTACTTAATGGAATTTTTTTTTTCAGAACCAATGGGTCCTAATAATGTCATACTTCCCCCCCCCCCCCCCCCCCCACCTGATCTCATGGGTAGTGAGCTCGGATGCCTAGCCGTCTCGGATGAGGGCAAAAAAAGTGGAGGTCCCGTGTGCAAGTTGTGCACGTTATAAATCCCTCAGCAGTTGGAAATCGTAAAGAGTAGGCCATACGGCCGCTGCCCTGTTCAAATTTACAAAATAAGGAAGACTTACCCACCACAGAAATATTTATAGAATGTGTGATGCCTGTATACACACAATGGGATCCTCGCCGTTGCTACGGAGTTCGTGCACTGTGCTGAGATCCTCCTTGGGTGATCTAAGGGAGCAGATCGGAACCATGTTGGAGTTGTCCGTGTGCGATGAATATGGTCCTTAAAACCAAAACCAACCCATCTCCACGCCAGCATTTTTTGACATATACGGGTTCAAAGCTTTCGGATTAGTACTTGAACAGGATATATCACATACAAATGAAATTGTTCATGATGTGCCAACTATTTGATGTTGATTTATGACCTCATGTCAATTTTGGCCAAAAGTGGAAATAGAATAAAACAGTACGAGAGCGACGTCAGGTTACCTACGTGGAAAGAATATAATTCACCGTAACGATTAATCTTTACGTCTGCAGTCTTAGAGACCTTGAGAACGCGTCTGGGTTACCGATTAATGCGCCTTTTCTGAAACATTACTGTTTTTTTTCTCTAAACGGAATGTTTTTTTTTAAACATATAAATCCAAAACAGGAATTAGTGAACAGAACTGTGCACTTGTAAAATATGTTTTTAAGACAGCCATATTGTATGGCGCTGAAGAATGGAGAAAAACACAAATGACAATCAAGAAGTTAAAGGCTTTTGTAAATAAATGCTTTTGTAAATAAATGCTTTTGTAAATAAATGCTTTTTGTAAAATAGAAGGATTAAAACAGAATGACAAGATGAGTTACGTAGAACTGCTGGAGAGAACAAGCCATATTATATAGGTACTAAAGCCTGCTTAAACGTTTCTGGAAGTAGATAAAAGCTTTACTCTCCTTCACTGCTACACAACAGCGGTAGACAGTATGGATGTACAGATATGACTATTTTAAAAATAAGTACAGACGAGATGCAAGTGAAACTATGTTTATTTATAGGAATTCATGCAACATCTAGCAGCAGATGCTCCTATGAAAATCATTCGCAAATTTAGCTGTCTGAAAATGCCTTTGTGACCGCACAATGGCTGCATGCTCAATCCGCAGCATTGCTTTCAAATAAACTATAGCTTAATATAATAAATCATAAAGACAACTTCTAACGTGCAATCTAAAACATGCAGTATTATTTATCAGATTTAATTGTAACAACACTGAAACAGATGTTCACAATAAGTGACCCGGAGGTCAGGAGCTGTCAATTAAGGGGACGCTTAACCACAACAGAGGCATCGCTCTTGTGTTGTCTAGTAGAAACACGTGCGGATCACTGAGTGTAGCACATCTGTGCATAAGAAGGTCACTCAGAAACTGTGAGTGACAGGTTAAAATTACCACCAAAAACAAAACAATGTAATTTTTTTGACTGACATCTTGTTATAATTATAAGAGAAAGAAATGTAATGTTGATTGATGTTAATTACATTTATATAAAAGGGAATATAACTATAAACAGTGGTCATTTATCCACGCAGAAAACCTGTACTTGTACGATTGAGTCGTTTAATTAGGACGTGAGAACGGCAAAAAAAAAAAAAAATACGTACTGAAATCGGCATTTTACATTATTGTCAGGTTTACAGAGGTTCAAAAAGAACTATAATCAAAACAGATGTTCTCAGTTAAGATTCAATTTAGACAAACTGAAAGATCCAGAAATCGCGGGAATCTTTGAGGCAACTGTTGGAGGAAAATTCGCAGCTCTCAATTTTTTTGGAGGATGATATCAACTCAATCACAGAGAACATGAAAGACGTGCTCATTGAATCAGCAACAGAAATACTTGGTAAAAGAAAGAAAATAAACAAACCATGGGTTACAGATGACATTCTGAAGTTATGTGATACACGACGAGAAATGAAAAAGGTTAAGAAAGAGGTTCCTGAAGCAGCATGGCAATACAGTATGGTGAATAAAAATATTAGAAAGAAAATGAAACAGGCCAAAGAAAAATGGGTAGCTGATCAATGTGAGTCCATTAATACGGGGCTAATAAAAGGTAACAGCAAGGCAGCTTTTGACACATTAAGAAGACTATCAAAACCCCAACAGCCCAGGGTAACTGTCATAGAGGATAGCAATGGGGCTCTGCTCAATGAAAAGACAGCTGTAATGAGAAGGTGGACAGAATATTGTAAAGAATTATATAAGTGTAAACTCGACACTGACTGTAGCATATTAAACAACATTGAGTGCGAAAACAGGGAACTCGGAAATGCAGCAATATTACGGGAAGAAGTGGAAGAGGCTATATGTTCGTTGAAAGCAGGGAAGTCACCGGGTGTGGATAATATCCCAGCAGAGCTCTTGAAATATGGAGGACCAGATATAGTAAAAATCATGACAACAATTTGCCAGAAGATATGGAGTACAAAAAAATGGCAAAAAGAGTGGACGCAATCATTAGTAATACCGCTTCCAAAGAAAGGAAATCTAAAAATGTGCAAGAACTGCAGAACCATTAGCCTTATTAGTCATCGAAGTAAGGTGATGTTAAAGATACTTTTGAACAGAATAAAACAGAAATCAGAAGAAATCTTGTCCGAGGAACAGGCTGGCTTTAGACCAAAAAGAAGTACATCAGAACAAATCTTCAATATTAGATTACTGATCGAAAAACATCTCCAGCATCAACACGATTTATACCATAACTTCATCGATTTCACAAAAGCCTTCGATCGAGTCTGGCATGAAGGCTTATGGCAAATAATGAGAAAATTTAATTTTGATACCAACATCATAGATATCATTGAAGCACTATACAAGGACGCAAGCAGTGCTGTTTTTTGCAAGCAATGACATTGGAGAATTTTTCAAAACAACTGTAGGAGTTCGCCAGGGATGTATCCTGTCTCCAGTGCTCTTTAATATATATCTAGAACATATTATGCAGGAGGCTCTCTACGATTATAAAACAACCATATCGATTGGAGGCCGACCTCTTTGCAATCTACGTTTTGCTGATGATATCGATCTGATAGCTGGAACAGAATCAGAACTTCAAGACCTTACCTCTAGACTGGAGAAAGTAACAAGAACGTATGGGATGGAAATTAATATAGAAAAAAGCAAGATATTGGTGAATAGCCATAAGAAACATGTTCCGACCAACATTATGTTAAATGGGCAAACGTTAGAAGAAGTGAACACCTTTAAATATCTCGGGTCCACTATATGTAGTGATGGAAGATCAAGTAAAGAAATCAAGACAAGACTTGAGATGGCCTCAGCTGCCATGACAAGGCTGAATGTGATCTGGAAAAGTAACATCAGTTTTCCTGTGAAGATCAAATTATACAAATCACTCGTATTATCTATTCTCTTGTATGGGTGTGAGGGCTGGACACTCACTGCAGATATGGAGCGAAGGATTCAGGCTTTCGAGCATAAATGTTATAGAAAAATTTTGCGCATTTGCTATAAAGAGCACAAAACAAATGTCTATGTTAGAGAGAAGATAAACACCTATGCAGGCCACCAAGAACCACTTTTGTCAGTAGTGAAACGTCGAAAGCTTGCCTGGTTTGGGCATGTAACTCGTCATGACTCCCTTTCGAAAACGATCCTCCGGGGAACAGTCGAAGGTAAACGGAGAAGAGGAAGGCAAAGAAAATCCTGGGCTGATAACATCAAAGAATGGGCAGGACACGGTTTTTCCACACTTGTACGCATTGCAGAGGATAGAGAGCAGTGGAGGACCCTGTCTGCTGATGCTTCCACCATGGCACCCCTACGACCCATGACGGGTTACGGGTTGAGATGATGATGACAGAGGTCAGGGACTCATGACATATTCCCATAAAACATCAAATCCTGACACTTTCCCATGGAACAGCAGAGAAAAACATGTGCCGGGTGCAAAATGAGGGGTACAAATACTGTTGTTAGCATGGTCAAGTTCAGTTAGAGATTAGGATTCAAACAGATAGCTCGAGATTAGAGCTCAGCTAGATTAGATTTTATGGAAATTTAGACTTAGAGAGCTAGAGATGTGTAGAGAAGAGAACTAAAAATGTAGAAAGTTTGTTATAGGTCGTGCGCTGGATTAGCCAGTGCTCCGCTTTTGAAATGATATTGTAGGAAAGAAGTGCAGATTTTTATTGAGAGCTTTTGTAGAGAATAGCTAACAACGATAATAAAAGTTCAGAAGAGCATTTCTAGATAATTTTAGCTAGTGTTAGTGTGGAAAAGTGGGATGATATAAATATTTATAGGGACTTAATGTACTGACTGAGATCAGCTGTGAAGGTATCTGTATCTAATAAGTGTGGTGTGTTACAGATGACCTTACTTTGCTACCACATTTAGACCTCAGTCAGACTTATTCTGGAATATTGTGATGACTACGTTGAATGTCTAGGGTATGATAGTGATGAAGTGTATGTTCACAACAACTAACAGACAGATAAACAATTTAATTTAATCCACAATACTTTACAACACTTTGACACTCACATACATAGAACACTCTATAAGACTATCTTAATAAGTCAAGTGTTAACTTTTAAAATATGTATTAATTCCTTTCAATAATAGATATCCTGATTCAACTACAAAGTGAACCAGGAATCACAATCAAATGTAATCACAAGTTGTATGTACACAATTTATAGATAGGATCTTTGTATTGACATATATTATTATTACAATATGTGTGTAAGTTGTGATGTAGTACTATGAGGTAATACTGGCTTTTCAAGCTAGGTTGTTGTTTGTCATCATGACTTCAAGTGTTTGTTTCTGGTGGAAATAATATTGGAAAGGTTCACAGTTTCTTTTATTTGAAACAAATAACTGTCCTTCTTGATTTAATGTACAGTCAATTTTAGAGGGGGTATACACAAGATTGAGCTGCTCTGGCCAACGAAATCTTAACTTCTGTGTAGGCGGCAGGAACTGACTCCTCTGCTCGCTTGCTTCACCGTGTTCTTGACAAACAACACTGGTCGATATCTTGACCAAGGAGTATGCTACCAGCCTCTGGATTCAGCAAAACTCAGACCAGGTGCTGCTTTAATACTTTAGTACCACGGTCCCTGAAACAAGAAGGTTGTACCTCCTACTTCAGAACTAATTTATAATCTATTTCCACACTGAAGCACAATACACAACAAACACCGAGTTCAGCACTGTAATCCAACTGTTAGCTTCTCATGTAACAATATACACCAGTATTCCTCTCCCTAATGGTTACAACGCCTCTGCAATTCCAGCATTACTTCCTTCTATTCAATAAGATAGGTGTCATAGTACTATTTGGCAACCCCATGCAGCTATACTCCTCTCCGACAAGTTTTGTTCATGGTGGAGCAATATCTAGGCTTTGCCTCATGTTTGTTACTGAACCACACACATACAGACATAAATTATCAATTCACATTCAATTTTCATCAAAAAGATATCAAATATGTCTAGCTTACCACAATTCAAGGAAATATTAAACAAGTACGTTGACTGGCGATGAGTTATGGCACAATTCCGATCTGCCTCTGTCCCAGGCTTTTATTAGAAAAATATGAGCTGGTTCTCAACGCACTTGCTTCTACAAAGTTTATTTTCAAAAAGTGGCACTGAACAGACGCTCCTAATTGACTATATCAAATGGTCTAGCCAATGAGACCATGTTTACAAAAGCATTTGAAAAAATGTACCCTTCCTATCGTTTCCATTAACAACCAAAAATAGTATTAGCAGTCGACTAATCATGTTTCGCCTTACATATTATTCTAGCCAATCAAATCGGATCTAACGTGGTGGCCTCATTTCCCCTAAAGCAGTGTCCAAACACGCCATTATGAGCAAATATGATCCTGTGTTGTCAGACAACACCACTATAGTATTTTGGCTATAATTTGTTAATTACTAGACTATTTGCTTAACACCTAACATATTCTTTGTCAGCAAGTCCTAAGGCACCCAAATATATAAGTTTAATGGAGCTAAGTGGCTTCGTTCAAAATATGTATTTTCTTCTACCACCCGTTCACTTCTATACGATGGGGTGTCTTCTGTACTGTCAGGCTAATGTCAGGATTTCAGACGTAAAACAGTATTGTGTCATGTTTCCTAATAAGCATTAACCAGGTTTTTTAAAACCTTACCTCGTATTGGTAGTGTTTTTTGTCACTGTTTATTTGAAAAAAAAACAAGCCTGCATGCCTTTCGCGTGGGGTGGCATTAATTTTATATCGCGAGACGACGTGGTAGTATTGCATGCGTTCCTCCGTACATCTCTCTCTCTCTCTCTCTCTCTCTCTCTCTCTCTCTCTTCTAAGCCCGTCTGTCTTCGTTTACGTAGTGCATAAAATGACATTAATGTAATATTAATCTAGGTCATTACGCAGTGTGTCTATCTCAAGGTTTTCTAAGAAACACAGTACCAGTTTTATTTTTAGAAACGCGTGTATTTGATGCAGTAGGCTTTACTAGCAAACGTGAAAGCGTTACAATTATGCAGACGGAGCATAAAAAGGGGTTTTCTTGTTTAGCTAGTATGACGTTCTATAACACAGGCGTACGCTATTGTGACCGCACTGTTCTTTTACCATTCTTCTTTCCTTTTATTGAATTAATTCGTTAGGCTTTACATTTACTTTTTAATTTAGATATGTGGATTTAGAATTTCTCACGACAGTTAGAATAACTTGTCTTGTAAGTACAGATAGCGGGAGAGAGTAATCATCGAGCTTTAGAGTTTTTGGGCAACTCTGTAGTGCTCTGGTATACTTCGTGATTTGCTTTGGTAGATTATTTGGTGAGTAATAGGGTTTGGGTAGGGCTCATAATTTTCCGAATAGCTCCGAGGATTAATATTTATATCTTCACGCCGTTGGTGGAGCGGTTGTAGTGAAGTGAAAATTTGTGATCCTGCAGACTGGCAGGCAATAAATAAAAAGCGGTGATTTGTATTTCAAGCTCTTAGCTGTTGATGCCACTTGTAAGTTAACATATTGAGAACCACTGACTCGATTCATAATTATAGATACTGTAAAACTTAATGAGAAATGTTCACTGAATATTAAGAAAGATGATGTTGGTAATCTATATGAGATTTTGAAAATCAGTGTAACTTTTGAGTTGATATATTTTTATGTAATAATGAGAACAATGATTCTCAAGGTTTTCGTGATGATGGAAACAAGAATATATAATTAGAGATAATTAAGAACAAGGATTCTCACAATATATAGAATAGTACCAGATAGAACTAGAGTTAGAAGGAAATGAAACTAGACATAATATTGTTGGTTTTGTAAATAGGCATGCTTTAATATTCTTATATCCAACATTTAATCTTAATCAACATTATTTACTGGCTTGTCGTCAGTGATTAAGCTAATTATTGTTAGTGGTTTAAGAAAACGTTTGTCAGTGAAACAGTTAGTTATCGTGGTGACTTTGTTAAGTGTTGTCAATGACGTATGTGCTACTGTGAGATGAACTGTGTTAACAAACTAAGGTGAGCACTAACATTACATTATAAGCAACATCACGTGCCATGAAACACCAACAAGTAGCTGCCTTCTCATCCGGAAGAACGAACCTGGGTTGAGCAAGGCTGCACACATTCTCATGTCGGGGGAAATCAACATCTAGGGCATATAGCCTTTCAGACCACTGAACACTTACATAAACACTTTTATGAACATAACATGTGTCTGGTGTAAATACTGTGCAATCTGATTGAACATTAAGAACATTTGAACACTTGACATTTCAACACGTTTATTTACAAACAGAGATGGCACTGCCACACCTTATTACAAAATAATAGCGGTGAGAGAAAACATATTTACAGCACTATATAGGTGCTATATAAGGGTAAATGTAGCCCCCAAAGCTGATACTGCCGCATGGGAGTTAAGTGTTAGAGACTTCAGTATATTTGGTCCAGCATCGAGAGGTGGGATAACCAGTTCCCTTCCTCGCTGCCTTTTCCTTCCCTAAGTCAAGAGCAAAGTCAGGTACCTATTTACAACTGGGTAGACTGGAGCCTGACGATATAGTTAATCGAACCTGGTACCTTTCCCGCGAGAGACCAGCACTCTAACCACTATGTCAATCGGCTGCTCAGCACTATACAGAGCCATATCACATAATATAATTGCCCCGCGTAGTTTGCAGGGGTCTATGAAGAGGCAAAGAACGAAGTGACTATTGCTGTCTCGTGCATGTTGTGCAATGCGACTAATATGATTTTTTAACTCCAAAAAATTTGAACTTTTACAATTTTTTATTTATTTCAATTTAGCAATAATTAATCACTTTTGTTTTCTCAAAAGTAAATTTGTTTACAATACAACGGAAAATATTTCACATAATGGACATTACAATTTAGTCATCAACATTATCAAGAAATATAACTGCAAATACACGGACAAAAAAACATGCGTTGGTGCAAGCTGAAGTACACATACATACACACACATACGTACATACATATAGACGTACATGTTTGTTTTTCAATATTAATAAATCTAATGTCTCAGTATGTTCAAAAGGTAATGGTTCTTGTCTTATCTGAAAACTAGGCTGTGTCACATAATTATTTGGGTCGCTGTGTTGTTCACTACGGCCGTATTCTTTGGCAGTTGTTGTGCTGAGTTGTTACATGTTTTCATTGGTCGGCACCCTTTTCTTTTTCTGCTATGAAGCAGATATTTGATATTGTCAAATCATTTGACACTCCTTGTTGGTGATAATTCATCACATTTGCTTGGCGCTTCACAGCTTTGCTGAGATTAGTGCAGTTAAAACCATATGGGCCCGGTCAGTTTTCACATAGTTTTGATTGTCCAAGCTGTGGCCGGCGATAAAATTACTCGCCAGCAGACGGATTTTGTGTGCACTTAGACCAGTACATTCAAAACTGCACACACTGCCAAGCGAGAAACTCAGTCACTCGCCACCGAGATAAGGGAGGAGAGGAAAACTCTACGGGAGAGAGAGAGAACCCGGAGGACAGTAATACCCACGGAAAAGTGACCGTCCCAAAGCTGGATATTCTACAAATATCTTAGGATAGGGGGTTAATTCATCACATTTGCTTGGGGCTTCACAGCTTTGCTGAGATTAGCGCAGTTAAAGCCCATAAGGGCCTGGTCAGTTTTCACATAGTTTTGTTTGTCCAAACTTTGCCCGGCGATAAAAGTACTCGCCAGCATACGAATGTTGTGTGCACAAGCGACGGACAGAGAGATTACTTGTCTGTGACTATGGACAGACATGAATGACATAATCGTTTCCTGTCCGACTTTCACGAACAGATTACTTTAGATAAAAGTAAGATGTTGTATTTGTAGGCATTCGGATATTTTATTACCATATATGGGAGAGGTGACCTTTTGCATCACGCACAGGATTTCAGGCGGAAATAAATTTGAATTACCCTACCTAAATATATGCAGCTTTTTGAAACGATTGACGGGCATTCGAAAAGAGGAACAACCAAATCCCTGATTGGGCGCCGCCTAAAATTGTGTCAAACAAGGCGGGGGACGAAAACTTGCAATATAATTTGACATTTTTTGCAAGACTAGTTCACTGTGAGAATCGCTTGCCAAGACGACCACCAGACTGCCAGAAGTTAGAATCAGAATTCCATTTATCAGACGGGACTTTTGTTGGAGTATTTTGAAGGACTTAAACAGCCCAGATAAACTCTATCATTTTAGAACGGTAAACTGGGATCTGAGGAAACTGAAAACACAGAGTCATAGTGGGAACTTACTGTTAAAGTAACGACCCCCAAGAACACGCGTATAAAGGCCTCTGCAAGTGCCTTTATTTCTCCGAGCAAACAGTCTGTGAGCCAAGATTGGCATACGTTATACATTTTACATTTTTCATTACTAACATATGAACTAATATGTATATATTGCCATGTGAATATTAAAATGGGAAAATTGCTAGTGGATGTTCAAGTCATTTGAGGATGGCTACCTCAGTATATAAAATGATAATTTAATGAACGACCTCTGCAAGGGCTGGTGACTGCTTCATTGTTAGTTTCTTAAAGAAAACTAAAAAGCATAAGTAGTCCCAAGTTCCATTTGGTGCATGGAGGGAAAAACGAGAAAAATGATGTACATTCTAATTATAATATTTACAATTACAAACCAATATAAACGTCTATGTTGTCACAAAAGGGTGTTGATGTTATTGAAAATGTCAAGTTATCCTGGACAAAAGATGTATCAGATGATACCAGGATAGTGCCAGATAAGAGACTGGTCTTACAAGAAATACCCCCTTTTCTGAAAAGAATAAGGGTGTATTGACATCAAAGGTAGAATCCAGCTGTATAAACCTCCAGGTGTGATGAGAGTGCATGTCCTGAAAGTCTATTTGCTCCCTTTCACGATTCTCCCTTGATATTATGTGTTATTGTTATTTGATTTTATGGCTAATTATGCTAGGGGTACTAATTATGGTCTTTCTATATATAATATGTATCAACAAAACTTGGAACTCAATTTAAATAATTTCAGCAAGTCTGATGGTACATATTTACAATTTATTTATCCTATACCGTTTATCTTTTCGGTTAGGTAACTTATAATGAATCAAATGTATTTACATAATGAAATAAATAAGCATGGAATATCAATTATCAAAATGGATCAATATGATGAATTTCACCTTTTGATTAACCATTATCTAATACATATAAGTTTTGTCACTCTTACTGGACTGTGAAGTAGTAATTATCAAATTTATGTCCACAAGGATTCATCATACACTGTATTTTTATCTTTTTATTATATATATTAGAGGTAGAGTCTGAATAGGCTGACCAGTGGCTTTGTTTTGCCACTTATCTTCTATGTAGAGATCAATCACACTCCCGCCATGGACTAACACGTCTGTGAATTGCCAGGCAGTGGATGCTGGGTATCTGGCTCTAATGACTTTACGAGCACTTGCACCCCAGAGTTTAACAGAGATAGATGATTCATATACTTCTGGTAGTTTGCAGGATAAAACTTGGAATACAAATAATCTCAACCCCTGTATGGTCCAGCACTATTCTGTCCTCAAATACAATGGACATAACAAACAGTGTCAGACATTGTGCTAACATATGCACAGGACAATTTATCTCAATACCACTCACAGCCAGTTCAATGTGACTACACTTTCCTTATAAATCCTAAGTTAGATCCAGTTGTCCATGATCCGCCTTCATACAATGATTTGGTCTAGTATAAAGCACTAAGTAATACCTTGATCAATACCTTAAAACAATTCCTGTCATCCTTCCTTATGTTCCTGGTAAGTGTGTCGTTCCTTTAAGAAATACTCCTTCAAACACTTTGTCAAACTTACAGACGTACTTTGGCCATAATTTCTCAATTATTCTACACATTTTACAAGGCTGGCTTTCGTCTCCAAGAGTTTACACATGCTACACACTTCCTAACGCACAAGTGGATTAATCACAGGAAAATTACATAATTATATACATATATATATATTCATTCTTACCCTCAGGCAATACACACAAGCTGTAACAGGCTGTTAATGGGCATCTAGGTCTGCTAGGCAGATGCGGTGGCAAAGTTATATGACTTTTACACTTTTACCGCTCTCTTCTGTTCAGCTGTATTTTTTAAATTGTGTGGCCTCAATTTAGCCAAGGGCAAGGTCTTATATACTAGCACATCCGCCGTATCAGATGGCATGAGGCAAATAGGGTGTTAAAAATCTCAAAATGAGGCATAATTTTGCTCTCTGTTCAATTAGTAAAAATTATTATCTCAAGTATCTTTCTTATTTATGGGGCGATTTTGGTCATCTAAAGCTTGAATTATTCTATGAATTATTCTGTATTGGTCTATTTACTAATTGGTTAGTTTGCAAAATGCATTTTAATATATGCATGCTTTAACTGGCTAAATTGGGACTAACCTGATGTAACGAATCCCTTTCCCTTGATATTTCTATCTTTCTAAAATACTATTCGAGAAAGTTTTTACACCTACCTCTAGCGTAACATTCCCGTTATTGAATTATATAATCATTTCCGGTGATACTTCTTTATTCTTTATGAAATTAAATAGCTTCGTATTATAATGGGCCTCCATGTTAAGCATAAAATGTTTCATTATACACACCAAGAAGGGAGCGTTTTCATTGCCTATTGTATCAGAGAGTTCTCAACATATGGCGTGCGGTATGGTCAGATTTACTCCTAAGTATACAGAAAACCGTGTTGTGAGACAGACTAAATCAGGACATATGTAAACATATTCACTTTAAAATTAATGAACGTTTTCAAGCTTTTCAACCAGTGTAGATGTAAATGAAAATATATTATACCTATATTGTAAACATTGTTCAACAAGTGTAGATGTAACTGAAAACATAATAGCCCCTTCAGTCATAACTTACTATGGGACAACTGAAAACATATTCAGTCTATATTGTGACCATTTTTCAACCAGTGTAGATGTAAATGTAAACATATTCTATCTATACTATTAGCCTTTTCATTTCAATTTAAATGTAAAGAAAGTTTTCTCTCGACGGATTGAGGTTAATTCTCATCGAGGGTAAAGTCTGAGGTAGATGTGATAGTGGAATAGGAAGATGGGGACGCATAAGCATGTGTCGGGAAACTCAGTACTCAGGGAGTATTTGTTTCTATTATTTTACCATACTAGTTGGTGGTACCAGTTGAGGGTACTATCTCTGGAACAAGAAGGGAACCAGTGGCCTGTAGTCGAAGCTAGATACCATCATCAGAAGGGGCTTAAAGACGAGGGACCAACTTTGTAGACACTCCCTGACACTTCTGGGAACGTACTGAGCCCTACAACCTTGACTAGCGACGAGCGTGATCAGCAACATAGTCTACTAAGAACCAAACCCATCAGAAGGAGCAGAACCGTCACTGACAGCTAAGCAACACATAAAAGCTGCCAAGTGACCTCCTTTACAAACCATCATTACATCTCAACAGTGATGATAAATTTTCTAATAAATAATTATTCATTCTTTTTTTTAAACCGTGTTAAACCTAAGTGATTATTAAATCTGTAATGTGTAAATATACAAATTTTACGTCGATTTAGTAATTTTGAATGTACTGCATGTTTGTCTCAGTCAATTTATTAAATACACTCTATACAGAGCTATACCATAATAATAAGAATTCCACTAAGTAAATCAAGGTGGGGGTTTGAACGAGCTGAAATTAATAATTGCTTAATTCTTCATAAATGGCGGTGGATCAGATATAAGTTAACATTTGCCCTGCCTAACGCAGCATTGTTCTTGACTTCTGAAATATCTTATGAACTCCCTTGAGATAGAAGCATCATTATCCTTTTATCTACATCTCTGCCAAGAGTAATCTTGTGCGAAGGTAGACACTTTTGAAGAACCATGTTAGATACTCTTGTGTTTTGGCCACTGTTGGACCACTACTGCAAAGCAAGGGAGGCAATTTCGTGACAGTTGGAATGATTTAGTGGTTTTTTCTGCGTTATTATATGAAGAAATAGTTTTGAGTTAAAAATCTTTTATTCATAGACAGCTTTATTTCTGCAAATCCATACTAGATGTCTATATTTTTCCAAAAGTGTTAGTAACTGAATTTCAATGTATGGAGTCATCTTGAGAATGTTGTTGACCATAATTTCTTTATACATATCTACTTCTGTTGTATTTTTTTGCAATGTCTGTTTCAAAGTGTTCAAAGTTTGTGTCACTGTATTACAATAAACGCAAATGTGTTCCTCTGTCGTCTCTTTGGCGTTTAGTCTACACAGTTTACATTTGGATAAAATTATTTTATTTCCTTCTCTGTGTATGACCGGTGTTGAGTTAAGTAATGTGTAAGTATTTCTTTCACTTATGGTAATGTGTTTATCTCATGTAAATGTGTGAACACCTGTGAGTAATCTGATATACCATATCTATACCCTCTCTTTATTCTTTGATACAATGGAGGTTCTTGTGCTAACACTAAATATTTATAGATCTCTTTGGTTGTTCGGTGTATTATCGTTTCATTTCCTTGCACACTGAGGAAACTTGTTGATATCATTACAATGCAGTCCTTGTTTTGGAATCCACAGGGAAAGAGAGGCAGAGGTAGACCAAAAAACAAATGGAGAAGAGAACTGAAAACAGAGGTGAAAATGATGAGGAAAACACGGAAAGAACTTGAGTGAATGGCACAGGACAGGAAGACTTGGCATGTGTTTGTTGAAGGCCTTTGCTCCTCGGGGAGCTAAAGGGTATTGATTAATTGAACATTTGAAGCCCTCTGACAATGTTCGCAATACTGAGTTGAAAACACAATACGATTTCCTTTGTGAAAGTTCAAAACCCTCTTACAAAAAACTCTTTAACAAAAATAAATTCTCTAATGAGACACTTCATCTTCCGCCACACTATACATAAAACACAAAACATTTATGCAGGATAAAATATGAGTAAGTATATCTCTACAACAGAGGGTAGGTTTCTGGTATTGTATAAACATAAATAACACATAAGGAAGGGAAACCCTCTGTTCTATACTAATGTCCTTAAGTCTTCTACTATTTACTGGACCCAGTATCAAGGTCTTTGTCTTGTTTGGACTGACACATACTGTTAATAGGAGAACAACAGAAGTGATTGCGTCATTTAAGGGCTGAGTTGCCCACTGTATACTTCCGGTGTTATCTTGTGTGTTTCGTACTGATAAATAGCCAGCAAAGCATCTTTTTTTTTGGGGATGCCTAGCTGGCCGTGGGGTCAGTGTGATTCGCTTGATAGCTAGGCGGAGTTGTCGTACGGAAGGTACGGGGTTCGAACCCTGGGTAAGCCACTCACGTCTGTTGTTTTTCTGTTGTCCAAGTGTTCTACTTCTTTATTTCTTACGAGTGCCTGAAAACATACCTTTGTGTTTGTCTAATATTAATTTACTGTTTACAGGCCTCGGGTTTCCCTTCCTTATGTGTTATTTATGTTTATACAATACCAGAAACCTACCCTCTGTTCTATACTAATGTCCTTAAGTCTTCTACTATTTACTGGACCCAGTATCAAGGTCTTTATCTTGTTTGGACTGACACATACTGTTAATAGGAGAACAACAGAAGTGATTGCGTCATTTAAGGGCTGAGTTGCCCACTGTATACTTCCGGTGTTATCTTGTGTGTTTCGTACTGATAAATAGCCAGCATCAGAATCAGAACTTCAAGACCTTACCTCTAGACTGGAGAAAGTAACAAGAACGTATGGGATGGAAATTAATATAGAAAAAAGCAAGATATTGGTGAATAGCCATAAGAAACATGTTCCGACCAACATTACGTTAAATGGGCAAACGTTAGAAGAAGTTAACACCTTTAAATATCTCGGGTCCACTATATGCAGTGATGGAAGATCAATTAAAGAAATCAAGACAAGACTTGAGATGGCCTCAGCTGCCATGACAAGGTTGAATGTGATCTGGAAAAGTAACATCAGTTTTCCTGTGAAGATCAAATTATACAAATCACTTGTATTATCTATTCTCTTGTATGGGTGTGAGAGCTGGACACTCACTGCAGATACGGAGCGAAGGATTCAGGCTTTCGAGCATAAATGTTATAGAAGAATTTTGCGCATTTGCTATAAAGAGCACAAAACAAATGTCTATGTTAGAGAGAAGATAAACACCTATGCAGGCCACCAAGAACCACTTTTGTCAACAGTGAAACGTCGAAAGCTTGCCTGGTTTGGGCATGTAACTCGTCATGACTCCATTTCGAAAACGATCCTTCAGGGAACAGTCGAAGGTAAACGGAGAAGAGGAAGGCAGAGAAAATCCTGGGCTGATAACATCAAAGAATGGGCAGGACACGGTTTTTCCACACTTGTACGCATTGCTGAGGATAGAGAGCAGTGGAGGACCCTGTCTGCTGATGCTCCCACCATGGCACCCCTACGACCCATGACCGGTTACGGGCTGAGATGATGAAATAGCCAGCAAAGCATCTTTTTTTGGGGATGCCTAGCTGGCCGTGGGGTCAGTGTGATTCGCTTGATAGCTAGGCGAAGTTGTCGTACGGAAGGTACGGGGTTCGAACCCTGGGTAAGCCACTCACGTCTGTTGTTTTTCTGTTGTCCAAGTGTTCTACTTCTTTATTTCTTACGAGTGCCTGAAAACATACCTTTATGTTTGTCTAATATTAATTTACTGTTTACAGGCCTCGGGTTTCCCTTCCTTATGTATTATTTATGTTTATACAATACCAGAAACCTACCCTCTGTTCTATACTAATGTCCTTAAGTCTTCTACTATTTACTGGACCCAGTATCAAGGTCTTTGTCTTGTTTGGACTGACACATACTGTTAATAGGAGAACAACAGAAGTGATTGCGTCATTTAAGGGCTGAGTTGCCCACTGTATACTTCCGGTGTTATCTTGTGTGTTTCGTACTGATAAATAGCCAGCAAAGCATCTTTTTTTGGGGATGCCTAGCTGGCCGTGGGGTCAGTGTGATTCGCTTGATAGCTAGGCGGAGTTGTCGTACGGAAGGTACGGGGTTCGAACCCTGGGTAAGCCACTCACGTCTGTTGTTTTTCTGTTGTCCAAGTGTTCTACTTCTTTATTTCTTACGAGTGCCTGAAAACATACCTTTGTGTTTGTCTAATATTAATTTACTGTTTACAGGCCTCGGGTTTCCCTTCCTTATGTGTTATTTATGTCTGGAAATATATCTGCTTGCAACATTCAATCAAATGATCAGCTTGCGAAAACGGAGTATTATGTTCTGCCATGAAAGCCGACAACACTATCTCCGCTTTAGCAATTTTGTCTTGGAGACAGGGCTCTTTTGGTTTGATGAAAAACTTGTTAATGTTCAGAGTTTTTCTTTTGGCTTCGAAGGTTTTCATGTGCTTCTGTGTGCTTTTATGTGTCAATAAAGCTGTTTTGTTGGCATTAGTTAATGTACAGGAACAGACCGTAGAAATCGCAGCATAGCGATTACCAGAGTCCGGCTTTATCCAATCTTTCAGTTCGCTGTCTGTTAGCCTTTCCGCACAAAAAGCCTGATGATACAATAGCTTCACTTTTTTACGCGGTGGCGTGTGTGTCGTCATGCTGCTACAACTACCAAGCGTCCCTTCCTCATCGCTCATTTCATAATCTTATAATAACAAAAAAAAAACAAAAACCAAAATGCTGTTTATCTGCTTAAGTCTAAAATGTAAAATGAAGACTTTATAACACATCGCAAAAATGACCGAGTATTGCAGATGACAGCCATTAACAGAATAATAGGAAATAGATAGCTGATGTAAACGAGTCAAAAAACAACGTCATTGATGTGGTTAAAAACAAGAATTAAATTTAAGTGGAATAAAAAATATATAGCACATAATGTTTTACATTTAATTATAATATACATATAATGTATAATGCTCAGTGCACAGAATATACATACATTGTAAATGTCAATTGTCAAATATACCCAGATTAATGCAGATTTTGAAAAAAATTACCCAGATACCCAAACACCCAGATCTTTTTTTTTTTTTTTTCCTCGCTTGAGGTCGCATATTTTTTTCCTCGCATGAGGTCGCATTAGTACCCGCCCAAACCCGGCCCTGGTCAAGACAGAAATACCCAGCTGTGGCATCACTGGTCACAACAACTGGGTCTGACAGAGACGGAGAAGAGCAAGATTATAAGAAAAAAACCCAAAATGCTTCAAATGTTGCCAGAGACTAAACATTGTTAAGTTTAAGGTACTTTTAATACAAACCAATTTATATGTAAATGACATTAGGTATCTTCAGCATTATATTTTACGTTATATCTTAAGACATATAATTATTGTTACCTATATTTCACAATAAAAGTTCTACAAAATAAATAAATAAATAAAAATTTTATTTCTTATTTTTATAGTTTCATGTTCTCTACTTAATTCTCATTTTCTTTCCCTCCTGTCTCTTGTTTGTCTGTCCCTGACGAAGGCCTTGTGGCCGCAACGTAGGTTTTTCTTGTCCTTTCTCCTTGTAAGACGTATTACTATTTGTGTGTGTGTTGTTTTTGTTTTTTTTTTCCATTCAACTATGTTAGTAATAGAGTGGGACCTAAGACGCGTCAACAGTGGGGAATGCAGTTAGCGACCCATAGCTAGACTGCTTGAGTCAGGGTCAGCGAACCAGAGCTGACCAAGACCCTACTCCACCTCCAAGTGGTGGTACTGGAAACAGGCTGCTTCACTGCAGTCTGGCTGAGTGAGTATGGATCGAAGAGGGAAGGCTAACCCGGTCCCAAAAATGCCGTGCTGATGTCGGATGTGTCGGCCGAAAGGCGCAAATATCGCTGCTTCGCTGTAAATGGACACAACGCAAGCAACGTCCTTTTCAGGACGAACGAAGAAGAAGAAGAAGTAATAGATTGTAGTCGTTTCTCCCATAACTCGGTATATGTGTCCATAAAAGCCACCGCGTTGGGGAATTTCACGTAATAAAAAATACCAGGACTTATGAGAGAAAAATGGGTTTGGAACAGAACACTCGGAACCTGTACAGTCTCGTAAGTAATACACTTTAATAAAACCCCAATAAAAATGCGGAGTTTGAAACCACTAAACTAGTGCCCTGTATTTCTATATAGAGTGACGTCAACTGAGTCAGAATCGAAAACGAGGCTGAACGACGTGGACGCCATTTTTTGTCGACAATACCTGGGTTAGTAGCGGGAATAAGCGTCGAGTAAGATTTTTTTTTTTTTTTTTTTAATTAATGAAGAGAAATATCCCGTTCAACCTCTGATGGGTTATAATTAGGATATATATTGTTTTCAATTCCAAATAATATGAACAACTGCCAATGAGAAAGTGGCATCACATTTGTCAGATCATTGTAAATAGGGACAATCACAATTATGCTAATACGTTAAATAAATAAAAAAAAGAAACAAACAAAATGAAGAAGAAACTCTGAACAAGAATTATATTAAAATGGAGGGGTGTAAAGGCCTGGTGGTTCCAGTTATATAACTGACTTTAACAGATATTTAATTGATTTTCATCTGTTAAAATTCATATGCATTGTAAGAACAGCATCAGACCTTCACATTCCCAGACACTAATATTAACATTTGTTCGTGATAAATATTGTTTGACTATATTATGCAGTTCCCTAGGTCTGTCTATTCTTAACATCTCTAATATATATATATGTGTGTGTGTATGTGTGTGTGTGTGTGTGAGCGTGCGCGCGGGCGGGCGGGCGGGCGTGCGTGCGTGCGTGCTTGTTTGCTTGTTTGCTTGTTTGTTTGTTTGTTTGTATGTATGTATGTATGTATGTATGTATGTATGTATGTATGTATGTATGTATGTATGTATGTATGTATATAAATATATATATATATATATATATTTATATATATATATATATATATATATATATATATATATATATATATATATATATATATATATATATATATATATATATACTTACTTACTTACTTAGTCGTTCCCCTTCTACCGTAAGGTGTAGAGGTTTGGAAGAGAGAGCGCCAGACTATTCTATCGGCTGTCTTCCTCCTGGCCTGGTTCCATTCTAGTCCTCGGTCCTTCAAAGATTGTCTGATGTTGTCCTCCCAGCGGACTCTGGGTCGTCCTCGGGGTCTGGATCCTTGGCTCTTTGTTTCCCATGCTTGTCATGGTAGCCGATCTTCTCCCATTCTGCAGACATGGCCAAACCATCTTAGTTGGAACTGTTCTACTTGGGTCTGTAGGGGGTGGCATTTTAGGCCTTGACGTATATATATATATATATATATATATATATATATATATATATATATATATATATATATATATATATATATATATATATATATATATATATATATATATATATATATATATTATAAATAACGTAAGAGATGACCAAGAACACACAGAGTTTGACTCATTTAACATCGGCGGGTACCAGATCCCGGAAATCAGATATGCTGACAACACAGTCCTCCTATCGACCAACCCAGAAAGACTTGAACAATTAATTCTGTCCACCAAAAAACACAGCGAGGCCCAGAATCTATACCTAAACACCAAGAAGACCAAAGTATTGACAACAGACAAAGTAAAGACCAAACCAGAAATTGAAGTTGATAACGAAGAACTGGAAAGTGTTAATGAATTCGAATACTTAGGATCAATCATCAACAGCTCTGGCGACTGTGCAGTAGAAATTAAAAGAAGACTTGCAATTGCTTCACATAAACTAATACAGATGAAAAACCTATGGCAAGGCACAAGCAAAGAAACAAAGTTGCAACTGATCAGAGCATGTATATTCCCAGTAGCAACATACGGCTGCGAGACTTTTACACTCAATAAAACAGTTGCAAAAAAGATTACATCATTCGAAATGAAATGCTACAGAAGGATGTTGAGAATACCCTGGACATAAAAAAAGACCAACTGAGAAGTACTGCACTCACTAAACGTACAGGAACATTGGCTCCTAAATACCATCGCAATAAGGAAGCTGAAATTTTTCGGTCATATAAAAAGACATAATAGTCTGGAAAAAACAGTGATGGAAGGCATGGTCCCTGGAAAAAAGGGAAGGGGTCGACCTAGACGACGGTGGACCCAGGTGTCGTAATTTTTATCTGAGAGGGTGCTGATGAATATTGGTCCCTTTATAGTGTAAAGTGATATTGAAGGCTCTGTGAGAATAAGGATTTAGGAGAATGAGGTAGTAGATTCACAAGCGCTGGGAAGGAGCAAGGACAGTCTCTTATTACGACAATATCTGTTTTCTCACAGACTACTCCTATCTCTCTTCTGCACAAACAATTGTTTGTCAGTTCCAGTCGCTCAGGCGCGCTCACCGATTTGGTGATTCTGTCGCTCAACGTACATGAATACAACCTACACAGATGGAAATGTTTGGAGTTTTAGGCCAACCGACAACCAACACAATTAATGATTAATACCTTTATTATCATAAAGGACTCACACATAATTGTACATTTACAGTCAAAAATCAAAGGTTACAGAATACAAATATAACAAGGGAAGAGGGGTTTTTGAGGAGAAATATCCCATCCACCGTTTCCCGTTTATATTTACTAACAGACAAAACCCGGTCCCAAGGACAAAAGGGGGGGGGGGGGGTGATCAGAGATAGGCAATTTAACCCACTGGTAAATTTATTACTCTGAGGCAAGGGGTTACAGAAAAAGGGGGGGGGGGGGGTAGAGGAAAAGCTAGGGTTCTCAATTGTCTCCCTTTAAATCAACAAATTTTACGGGAGGGGGAATGAACACAATTACCCAATCCCGCTAGGAGAGATCCCGTACAAGGAATATAATGCACCTTAGTACAAGGTCGAACTAATTAAAAGGGTAAAGAAAAGATAAATCTCCTTTCATTAAAAAAAAACACTAGGGCTGGCCATCCCCACAAACACACACGCAGACTTACCGAAAGGTGAATTCTGGCACTTCATAGGAAATACATCAAAAAACAGCACTAAACCTTGGCTTAGGTAAAAGTATTTTTCTTCCGTGTACAGCCCCAGATTTTGCGGGTTGTTGAAGTTAACAGAGTGTCCCGAAATCGCTGGACGTTGAAGTTTAACGGTACTGTTTGTTTATTAGATCATCATCATCAGTTGCCATCTCCACAACGAAGGTTGGCTGTAATGGATCTCCAACGTCTTCTGTCTCTTGTCTTGGTGGTGCACTCTGATAGACTCTTTCCTGTCCATCTCTTGATGTTGTCTTCCCACTTATAGCGCTGTCTTCCCCTTGCACGTTTGCCTTCAACTCTCCCTTCTGTTTATTAGATAAAGTTCCTAAAGAAAGGCACAGGCACTTGGCTAGGCGTGAGGTATGGTGTGGTTCCTAAAATTGGCACAGCTGGTGGAGATAACTTCCTTTTTCCGTAATGTCACAAGTTAAGAAAAACACTGAGGTAAGTTCTTCTTCGGGGGAGGGGGGGGGGGGGTTAAAATCCACTGAATATACGTGACAGACAGTGTTCAGGTAGATCGGTGGTTTTTCTTCACAAATAGGGGCAGTGAATAAAATATGTTCTGCTTCCAGTTTTCTTTAAGGACTCTATATTAACTAGTATTTTTAAAGTGTTTCTTGAATGGCTTTATTCTCAGTTACGTTCAGAGGAGCGGGGCCCATTACAGGTCGCCACAAGTTTAGCTTTAAAAAAGTTCATATGTTACTGGAGTTATCAAATTGAGTTTGGCAGAACTCTGTATATAATTAATAATTGCTGGGATGCAGGTTGAATGATCGTTCTGAATGAAAGATAATCAAAACAAGAAATGCATTACAAATCATATTATAATCTGACGCGATAAATTACAGTTAGCCTATTTACTTATTAGCGTCGTCAATTAACAAATCAGGAAAACTTCCCGTGAGTTAAAAATAATTAAAAGCACATCTATCCATACAGAACTAAACTGTATTAAAGTTATAATTCTCTTTAACGTCTGCAAAATAAATTTACGCGTCAATTGTATTAGGAAATACTTTTTAGCTGTAACATTAGTTTGCACTAGAACTTTGAAAATGGGTTTATTTAATAAGGTTAAATTTACACCACAATCCATTGAAATCAATTGAAATAACTCGACCACTGATCACTCGAAGCTAATGTATAAATTACCGTCTGCACAGAAAGAATACACTCCAATAGTCACGAAGGTAGATGAAATCCAGCAGGAATCCGACTATGCTAGTGCAACTAGGATTCTGTCAGAGCGAACGATAAAATGCAGTTTATCGGAGTTCTCTATTTATACTTCTCGAATGTAACTTGAATGGGGCGTGTTAGAGTTTCGCACCTTTCTTGAACTTGAGCAAAATTCGAGATACCTCGCCGTTGTGTTAATCGCTGCGATTCCTACGTTTTCCCCGGTCTACCGATTTCCTTCCGTCTCAGGCTTGCTTGCATGAGGGTGTGAAAAGTTTCCGAGAAGCTACTCTGTGAGCTGCGAGTTCCCTGTTTCTTTAGATCGTGTGCCGCTGCGATTGAATTCTGAGATCTGTCTGTCTTTGATGGTACCGCTGTTCTGAGAGCTTTGGCAACTCCCACCAGGCGGGGTGACAGCCAGGTAAGAAAATGATCTGCTGTTTATTGCTCTAGAAACAGGAGTGAGTCTGTGGCCCGTCCTCTTTTGGGCCGGCGTTAAGGAAAAGATTGCTATAAATCGTTCTCAGAAATGGTTGTGGGCGGGATTTAATCTCCCATCAAAGGCCATACGATCTCAAACGTTCGCATAAGATAGCAGGCTACATATTAATGATCCAGCGTGTAAGGTTCTCGTGGAAATGCTGCATGCCGGTAAAAATTACAACAGATGATCAGGGGTTCTTAAGTTATGAGAGGCCAATATTCTGTTATCATCCATCGAGTCAGGGAAATTCATTTGTCATACTTAGACGTACGTCACACCAGGACATCACAGAGAGTCTGAACTTGTCTTTGGCTGATGCAGGTCGACTTGCCCAGAATCGTGATGCGTTCAAGCAGCTGTAATGGAGACAACCTTCTGGAAAGAATACGTCACATGATGATGATGATATTATAAATATAGCATATAATTGTAAATTTATATATTATATATATATATTTTATATAATATATATAATTATAATAATAAAATTATATAATATAATTATATAATAAAACTATAATAAAATCTTTGTTGCTAAATAGTGGAATTCTAACGGAATATAAAATTCAACGGAGTATGTGTTAAAAATCCACGCTACTGACTCTTTTCAATAAACCGGTAAGTAAACTAGTTTTCTTCTTTTTGTTTTGTTACTTGAAATACAAATAATAGTACAAATATGTGCTACTGTATTTCCATCTAATTTTATTTCAAATTATTAGCTAACCTAAACGAAAATGCAAATTGGGTCCGAAACTCATGATCGGGTCCATTTTCCTGCAATACGGGTACGATCGAAAATGGCGGCTAAATTTTAGCTGTCGTCACTCTATATATCAAGGGCACTACACTAAACCAGCCACTGCTAGCGCTCAAAGAAGGCACTTCTGCAGGATTTTATTCTTTAAAGTCATCATATTTAGCTAATGCTTTCTCTTTAATAGTGAGAAAGCTCGCTCTCGATCGCTTTGTTGTTTGGTTTTTCGATCTAAACATTCAACAGCCTTTACACTTCTTCTATTTCGTTTTTAGACGGTGTTCTAATAAGATTTTCCATCACTCTCAGTTGTTGCTGCTAAACAAGCTTCTTTTATCCCTTCTTGCTCTTCATGTTTCTTTTTCTCCCATTCAACGGCTATTATTTGGCATATTTATTGCCCTTACATTCTTTTACTGTGACCACTATTTACGTTTCGCCAGGTGAACTGTGGTATTATCGTAACAATACCCAGTCATTATCACCGGTCAGCGGTAACACGTTTATCTGTTTGAGTCGCCGGCCACCTTTGATAGGAGACGATTTTCGTTTAACATAATATGGTCTCATACGATGATGAATAGGAAGCCAATATTGTCTGTCTGAGCGAGCCGTCTGAGGTGTGCGAAAACACAGGTGATATGAGATAATAGTTTTCGGTGGGCCATTCCTGTGAGATTAGTACAGATAAATTGTCTGGGTAAACATTCATGACGGAAGGCATAAGCGGAAATATTACATTACTTGCAGCAACCCACAAAAATTGGCAGGTTTTTAATTATGGTATTGGATTGTTTCTGTTACATGTATTACATTGCTGCTTCTTCTATAGTCTCGCTTGCTTGCTGTGAATGACGCGATCTTCTCTTCCTTTTAGCCATCTTATCATCTTGATCCACAATAATAAGTCTGCAATACTTTGAATTAAAATTTTGTCTCGAAGAAACAATTAAAAAACTACATATTAATGTTATTTTTAAGAAAAATGACGAGTTAAATCCGTTTCGCGAATGACACTGGACAGAAGAGTATCTTGATTGTCTGTTGATTTAATGCACACCGTCACACTTTGCTATTTTTGCGAGAGTACATATAAAGGGAAACAATACAATTATTGTCTAACTTTCAACCACAGTTGCACACCCTTAGCTGTGGTCGAAAGTTAATGCACTCTCTCGAAAATAGATAAAAGTGCGCAAATGACGGTGTGCAAAGTGTGACAGACCAACTGACCGAAGTACCTTACGGCGGGAATTGTATTATTGGATGATTTGAAAGAGGTCACGCATTGGAATATTAAATGTAATATTTTAAAACACTTTGGGGATATTTTGAAATTAGACACCCAAAACCAGTTCTAAAGAGATTCGATTGGTTTGTTTGAGGGCCGGAATAAACAATGCATTTCATTGGAAAATACGGCAGAAACACAATCTGTGATTTGAACTGAGAAGTGGGAAATATAGTCTAGCGAAATCAGAGACACAGAACTCACAGACAGCTATGCAACTTCAAACGAACAACTCTCAAAAGCCAGAAAGAGAAGGATCGCACCTAGAATTCCATACTTATAAGTGACAGATAAAAGTATTTGGGACACTTAATACCTTAAAAAGAAAGCCCGCATTTATAAATACAAACTCTGAAAAACTTAAGGAACCAGGACTTTAAATATTAGGACTGGATACCAAAGGAATTGGATCACCCGTTATTAGAGAAACTTTCCCAGGCCAAATGTTTCGCAGATTCACCCGTCATAAGAGAAATTCATAATTTCCCAGGCCAAGTATTTCACAGATTCACCCGTCAAAAGAGGGATTCTAAATTTCAAGACCATGTGATTCGAGAGCATGTAACCTAAATTGCTCGTGTCCATTCCAACATGTACGAGGAGATTGTGCATTCCCAAAACTTTGGAGTAAGTGTAACAATTATTTTTCAAATGTGAATTAACATGTTTTCTTGCTAAGTGATTAATAATGAGGCTGGCACCCTCAACATTCGAAAATAATATATTCATAAACCCCTACAGCAAGCACTGGTGATTTCTTCTGGCTAGTCGCGCGGAAAACCGACAGCAGAGGTGACCCCAGAGTCAGAATGGAGCAGTGATGACTGATGATTACATCCCATGTGCCTAAAGTGTATAAAATTTTGTGAGATATATGCACTTTGTTTATTGTAACTCAGGCAACTCATTATTCGCGCCGTCCAGACACATTTTCCCAGTTTAATACCCGGAAGAATATTGGTGATTTTTAGTCACCTTCCCTGAGCTACACTGTGTACTCGGGAATTTAATTCTTCTGAGAGATTAGCATTGGTGGGTGGACATCGAGAATGTGCCTGTTAATTGGCAGCCCACAAATGTACTTAACAGAGACATTTATTTTTCTATTTTGTCTAAAACGTTCGTGGAACGAAGCTAGTTGTGAGTGAAAGCAGTTAATGCACCCATCCGCCTAAATTGGACAAATTGTGTGAAGACGTGCCCTCATCACCAAGAAGTGACGAAAACCACAGCTGCAGAACCCCCTTATATCAGTTAAGTGCTTATAAAAAGGCACCTGCAACCAGACATGATTTTCTGAACTATATCCTCACCCTAATTCTCCGTGAAGAGAAAATTTGATTCCAATACACAATTCACCAGCATTTCATTTATTTTAAACTGTTAATACTAATTGATTATTAAATTTGTTACCTGTTGTTTTACAACTAAACAATAGTTGTTTATTCAGTTATTACATGTATGAAAGCAAACGTATGAGCCAGAATATTTAATATATTTACCTCTAGACATATATTTACCTCTAAACAGAGCTATTCCATTATAAGAGGAAATTCGCTGAATTAACTCAGCTGGGGGCTTGAACGGGCTAAAAACCATTGCTTAAATCCTTCACAAAAGGCGACGGACAGATATAAGTTAACAAATGTTCAGCGCTAAGCAGCATTGTTCTTGACTTTTGAATTATCTTGTGAATCCCCCCTAGGAATAGAAGCGTCTTTACCCTTCTATCTATATCTCTGCCAAGAGTAATCTAGTGCGAAGGTAGACACCTTTGACGACCCATTTAGATACTCTTGAGTTTTGGCCACTGTTGGATCACTACTGCAAAGCAGGGGAGGCAATCTGTGACATTGATGAGATTACCTGATGCAGTGGTTCTCAATGTAGGCCATATGGCCTACCAGGGGGGGGGGGGGGGGCCATGCCATATTTCTAAAAGGTCACAGTAAGATGGTAAAGTACCTTTTTTCAGCTATTGTGCTGGCCCCCACAGAGGTAAATGAGGCTCATAAAAAGGGGGGTGGGAATGAGCAGAAAAAGGTTGAGAACCCCTGACCTGAGAACCCCTGTATTAGTATTAACGAAGGAACAAAATCTTTATTTCATCAGGGTAAAAACAAATTGGCATTATTACCTTTTAACAAACAGTGTCCTTGTTACGTGTCTTTTATCTTGATAATGGTATTATATATAATTACAGGATGGTTCGTGTAGGCCAAGCTCACTTCTAGGGTAGCAGACATCTAGACACCGAAACCATCCAACATCAATCACCCTCATTTGAGCCACAATGGACGAAGAGGACAGTATACATATTTATTTAAACGTCACGATGCTCCAAATTGAATACATATCAGTTCAATATGAAAAGGGCATATTATATGCAGTCGTCGATAAAACTTTGTGCAGTCCGTCCATATCTGGAACGCTGTCTTTTCAATTTTAACAATTTTTATTAATATCCATGCACACTCGGCACTGAGAAGCTGTACTCCCTTTAAATGAAGATACTAGATACACCTCACTGAAGATCTTGATGCACTAGTGATGGAATAACATAGGGATGTACAATCGATATATCCAGGAGCTCAAACACATTCGTCCACTCGCCATGACACACAATGGTCGAAGTCCTTGCAGACGATCTCTGCACTTCTGCATTCCTAGTTTCACGTCTGCCAAATACGAGATAGAGGCATGACGTCACTTCCTGTATTAATAAATGACTCCGTATAAAATAAACAAACAAGGAGCCCTGTCGAGCTACCTAATAATATCGACACAATCATTATGAATTTTAATCATAACATTACTCTCCCCCCCCCCCTCCCCCCGCGCAACAAAAAAAAAAAACAAAGTTTTCATTATTCCCATGGTGTGAGTATAACATTTACATCAAGGCCTACAATGCCACCCCCTGCAGACCCAAGTAGAACAGTTCCAACTAAGATGGTTTGGCCATGTCTGCAGAATGGGAGAAGATCGGCTACCACGACAAGCATGGGAAACAAAGAGCCAGGGATCCAGACCCCCAGGACGACCCCGAGTCCGCTGGGAGGACAACATTAGACAATCTTTGAAGGACCGAGGACTAGAATGGAATCAAGCCAGTAGGAAGACATCCGATAGGTTAGTCTGGAGCTCTCTCTTCCAAACCTCTACACCTCACGGTAGAAGGGGAACGACTAAGTAAGTAAGTAAGAGTATAACATCACCAGAGTGAAATATGGTAACATCAAATTTCACTGTAAGCACGAAATAGCATAGCACCCAGGTTTCTTCCCTAGGGTAGGCAATTTAACACTAAAAGTGTGGTCGATGGTTAATACCAAAGCCAATGTCTACTTTGGACACATTCCTTTTTAACAGCAATGTGAGGTCGCCATAACTAATAGTACTCAACATATAACAAAAATTATGGTAGTTGTCAGATAACTATTTATTATAGTTGCACCATTGTAATGTGGACTTACAATAATAATAATAATAATAACAACAGAAATAGGCTCGCTCCACTAGGAATACGGCCACACCACAATGGCTGACATAAGAAAATCAACACCTTCTACAGGTACTTCCCTTTAATATTATGCACACACAATAAGGCCTCACACGGCCAACAAACGAGTGAAATACAATATAACAATGAAATGCATTAACCACTTAGACTGTCCGTATCATACACGACAGAATTACTGCACTTGATAAACGCAGTGAATACCACTCACCATGAGTGGCCCAAAATCTACGACAAAAGAATACACAAATCTTCGGCAACTTATAACGGCCTGTAACAAAATCAATCCAGACACTATACTGTCCTCGAATCATAACTTAATAATCCAATAGGACTGGAACATGGCAAGCATCTCTAACAAATAGTCCGTAACATGGACTGTGTTGCGAACCTTATTTTGTAATCTCAGTGTTGTCCGGCTGATTTTCGTCGCTGCGAAATAGCGCCGTGACAGAAGCAATACATGCACTCACATACCTCAAACCGTTCAATAACACTGTCGTGAATTTAGATAGGTTTCAAGATATTTATGATCCCGCCTGAGTAAAGTGGATGGTAATAGTACGTGAGAAGTAAAGGTGTGAGAAAAGATTTCACGAGTGAATAGTTTAAGGAGAAGATCTGTCTCTGAAATGAATAGTTTCTCTCGTCCAGCCTATCTTTACGACTATCTTTTAGTATAAGACAATCTTGCACCTCTCTATATTTAGAAATATAAGTTTAGCTAAACACACACACATTCACACACAATTATGTGACAACAAGACACACAAACGTGAAAAATTATGGTAAATTGGGTATGGGTCTGACCAAAACACAAAGTTAAGTTCTTTTGTTGTTTATTATCATTAAACTTTACAACATCGAATATCTAAAGAAAATATCAAACAAAATCAGAATGTCATACATAGAAAAATAACAGAATACATGTGCTCTACCCTCCTTGAGAAGAAAAGAACCCAACAAGTTAATAACCCCAAAGTTTAAACGTTAGCACTATGTTACAGAATAGACAGTAAAGAAAAGAACAAAGTTCCTACTAAATGCTATCCAGTAAAATTTAACAAGATTTAAGCAAAATACAGATGTGGTACAATTTTCCTGTAACAAAGAAATTATTCTCTCTCTTTCTCTCTCTCTGACATACGTGGCCACTCACTCATGCTTACCCTATTCTTGGTGAAGAAATCTCTTGGACATACAATGTCTGAATATATATATATTCCAGTGTTTTTATCTTCCAAATTAGGCCCCAGTCCCTCCTTCCAATAATTAAATTTTTATAAGGGGGACGCCTAATTTGGTGGTCGGTTCCTGGCAAGACAAAATGTCACTTCAAATAGTTAAAGTAGAAAAACCCGAGATCTGGTGTTCACAGTACTAAGGAAACATCTGGTTGCTAAAACTGTTAATTATTGTTAATTGATGATGATGGTAAATCCTATCGGCTGGCTCTGTGGTGAATGCCGATTTTGAAACAGCGTAACTTGCTGAATAAATCCGCCGATACAACTGTCTGTCGTGGAATATTCTAATCCACATATATAAATTATCAGGTAAATATGAAGCCTAACAAATACATTGAATAAAGAAAAGAGCAATGGTAAAATAACAGTGCTGTCACAAAGAATGTACTCGAAATCCCCCTTGTTTTCTGCTTCGTCTGCAAATTGTAACGCTTTCACGTTGATAGTAAAAGCCTACTATATTATAACCCGCTTTCTTCAATGAAACGTGTACTAAACTTGAGATACGCAAACTGATCAATGACCTAAATTTAAAATCTCATTCATTCCATTTTATACACGGCGTAACTAAAAGACAGATAAGCAGGAGAGAGAGAGGGGCGAATGAAAGCAAGGACACATGCAACACTAAACACGCGTCGCGCGATACACAATTGCTGCCATCACGCGTGTAAGGCCACATGCACTAACTTTTTTTCAGACGGACAGTGATAAAAACACTAACCTTCCCAGAGTTAGGTTTTAAAAAACTGGAAAACGCTTATTAGAAAAGATGACATTAGATGGGTTTACGTTTGAAAACATTACAGTACCCAGACAGCACATCTTCGAAACAGGAGGTAGAAGAAATTGCATATTTTGAACGCAGCCACTTAGCTCTTTTAAATTTGTATATTTGGGTTCCTTAGGGCTTGCTGACAAAGAATATGTAAAACGTTACGCAAATAGTCTAGGAATTACCAAATTATAACCAAAATAAAATAGTGGGGGTGCCTGACAGCATGAAATCATTTCTGCTCATAAAATTTTTTTATAACGTGTTTGAAAAAACCTTACGTTACGGAAATAGCCTACCATGTTAACTCCTAATTGATTGGAGCGCAACAAATATAAGACTAAACACGATTGGTCGGGCTATAAATACTATCTTGTGTTGTCAGGGGAAACGTGAAGGGGTACTTTATTGAAAAGATGTGTAGACGTGGTTTCATTGGGTAGAGCTGCGAAGATAGTCGATTCAGAGCGTCTGTTCATTGCCACATCTTGTAATAAACCGACTAAGAAGCAGTGCGTTGAGCACCAGTGTATATTTTTTATAAAATAAAGCCTGGGACATCGGCAGATCGGAATTGTGCTATATTCATTGCCAGTCAACGAAACTGTTTATTATTCTATGAATTGTGGTAAGCTTGAAATATTCAATATCTTTTAATGAAAATTGAATGTAAATTGTTAATTTATGCCTGTATATATGTGTAGTTCAGTAGCAAACATGATGTAAAGCCTATAATGCTCCAGCCTGAACAGAAGGTGTCGGAGGAAAGTAAAACTGCATGGAATGGCCAAACAGTACACTGACACCTAGATTATTGATTAGACAGAAATAATGCTGGAATTGCAGAGGCGTAGTAACCATTAGGGAGGGAAATACTGGTATAAAGTATTTCAGATGAAGCTGACAGTTGGCCTAACGCTCTGAACTCAATGTTTGTGATGTATTGTGCTCAGTGTAAAAAGAGAGTATAAATTAGTTATGAAGTAGAAGGTACATCCGTCTTGTTTTCAGGGACCGTGGTCTTGATGGTATTGAGCAGCACCTGGTCAGAGCTTTGCTGAATCCAGAGTCGGACAGCATACTCCTTGGTCCATTTAGCTATCAGTGAGGTGTCTCCAGAGCCCAGGGGAGTAATCGAGCAGAGGAGTCTTTTCCTGCCGCCATCACGCAAGATAGGGTGTGGCCAGCTGAGCTCAACATTATGTACCCCATCTTAAAATGACTTTGTAAAAATAACATTAAGAGGGGAATTTAATTGTTTTAATATCAGGAACTGAGAACATCTCCAATACTAGTTCCAATAAAGACAAACTATTGAAGTCATGATGACAAATACCAACAGAGCTTGAACAAAACAAAACCAGTATTACCTCATATTACTACTACACAACTGACACACATAGGATACTTTTAATAATATATGTCACTACAATATTCATATTGATAAATTCTGTACATATAACTTGTAATTAAAATTGATTGTGATTCCTGGTTCCCTTTGTATTTGAATCAGGACACATATACATTCATGACAGCACTGAATACATATTGTTATTTGAAAAGTTATCAGTGACTCCTTTAAGATATTCTCATAGAGTGTTATATGTATGTGAGTGTCACAGTGTTGTCAAGTGTGGTGGAATAAATTAAATTGTTTATCTGTCTGTTGTTGTTATGACTTACACTTCATCATACACATACCCTAGACATATAACGTAGTCATCACACTATTCCAGAATAATTCTGACTGAGGTATAGATATGTGGCAGCAAGTAAGGTTATATATAATACACTACTCTTATTAGATATATATACCTTCACAGCTGATCTCAGTCAGTACACTAAGTCCCCTATAAATATTTATAACATCCCACTTCACCACATATATTGGGGTCTCGCTCTTGGGATTTTGAATCTTTCCCTATTAAAAATATTGGGGGTAATTCACTTCAGGGAATATAAGAATTAAAAGGTATCCTTGGGTGGAATTAAATAAGGTTGAGCTCACGGTGCCTGTGTTGTCCATTAGATATATATTTAGAGATTGAATTGTTGGTTAGACATTGTATAAATTTACCTGATAGACAATGGCGGACCTGGCCAAATTTCGATCTGCTGCTGTTCAGACTGCAAAAGAGTTAGGATTAGATGGGCAAGTTATGGTTGCCTATGTCACTACGGAATGTGACAAATTTATTGAACGCGAAGAAAGAAGGTTTGAAGCCGAAAGAAAGTTAGAGGCTGAAAGGGAAATTAAGAAGTTACAATTTGAGGCTGAGGCTGAGACTAAGAGGTTGCAGATTGAGGCTGAGGCTAAGAAATTGGAGGCAGAAAGAGAAGACAAAAGATTGGCTGCAGAAAGAGAAGAGAAGAAATTAGCTGCAGAAAGGGAAGAGAAGAAATTAGCTGCAGAAAGGGAAGAGAAGAAATTAGCTGCAGAAAGGGAAGAGAAGAAATTAGCTGCAGAAGGGGAAGAGAAGAAATTAGCTGCAGAAAGGGAAGAGAAGATAAAAGATTACAAAGGGAACATGAGTTACGACTAAGGGAGTTTGAGTTTCAAGGCCATGCTCCTGAAAATGGTGCCAGTCCCTTTGCCTCTGATGCCACTGCTAGCCAAGGAGCCTCAACCTCAGCTATGAATTTTCATTTAGATCATTTTGTTGAGAAAGACGATGATATAGAGAGCTATCTAAATAGGTATGAACTATTAGCTACCACGTATGGGTTAGAGAGAGAAAGGTGGAGCTTAAAGTTATCTCAGGGACTTCGTGGGGCAGCTTATGAAGTTTTTGCAAAAATGAGCAGAGGTGATCAGGAAAATTATGACATGCTAAAGCAGGCTCTTTTGTTAAGATATGAAAAGAATGCAGAATTTTATAGGAAAAAATTTAGGAATGCTAAACTACTGTCAGGTGAAACCTATCACCAGTTCTCTGCACGAATAGAGACATACTTGGAGAAATGGACTTCTCTGGGGAAAACCCAAGATCTTAAGGAAATGGTCCTTATAGAGCAATTAAGAGAGTCCATGGCTCCAGACCTGAGAAAGTTTCTCATGGAACAAGGTGCAGAGAGGCTGGGTGAGTTGCTAAATGTTGCTGAAAGGTATCAAGCAGCTCAAGCAGAGGTAACAGGTAATAAAAAGAAACAGGTGGATAACTTTAGGGCACCACAGAACTTTAATAAATTTGATCCTAGGGATCAAAACAAAGGTAAGCACCAATTTGATAGGCCACGGTATGAAAATAAAAATAAATTCCCACAATTCGATGAAAGGAAATATGATGAAAGAAAATCTTTCAACCAAGGAAAAAGGTGGTGTAAAAATTGTCAGATGGACAATCATGACACTGACCGTTGCAGAAGGAAACCTGTGTATATGGCAACCCTTCAGGTCAGGTCGACCTCAAGACAGGAGGAGGATATTATGTTAGATACCACTCCAGAAGAGATGAGGAAGGCACAGGCTGGGGATAAAACACTCAAGCCTTGTTTCAGAAAATTGTCAACTTGTCATACAACTCCAGGCAAGGGAGATTTTTACATGAAAAACAAGTTGATGTATAGGAAGACTGGAGCTAGATCCAAAGGTCAGGGACAGCTGGTACTTCCTAAAAGATATAGGGCAGACTTAATAAGGAGCCTACATGTGAAACCAGATGGGGACCATGAGAAGATAGGTACCATCATTCAAAAGGTGGCTCACAATTATTATTGGCCCAAAGCAAGATGGGACATTGAGAATTTTGTAGAAAGGTGTAGCATAGCACATGAGGGAACACCCACAAGTGGGAACATGGATCAGGACCTGGACACGCCACGGGGCAAAATTAGGCCTGATAATAAAAAGAAAAATAGATTTGATAAAGTGGACCAAATGGAATGGGAAGCCCCTTTTCACGGACAAGCTTCACTTAACTGTTTTACAATGGCCACTATGCGGAGAGTGCAAAAAGATGTCTTACCCCAGGATAAGCCGAAAATCCCTCAATCGGACTTAAACAAACTGGAGGAAGAGGATGTAGAGAGGAAATCTCTCATCAAGAATTTTAAGTGGGGAGAAAGCCCCAAAAGAAAAATTGGTAGCGGTCGTTTTGTGAATGATAATTCTGGGAGGAAAAATCATCACTATAAAGCTTCGAGTGGAAGAGACCATACCGGTGCATGGACAAATAGGTCCACACAATTAAAGGTCCATATGTAGCTTTGTTAAGAACGTGGACTGATGAAAAGGCAGAGGAAAACATTACATCTTCATACCAATATGTGAATGAGCTGACCACTCGTTTAAAAACTGGCTGGAAACTTGCCAATGAAAATTTGAAACAAGCCAGGAAGAAACATGCTGCCTATTATAACAGGAAGGCGAAAGACAGAAATTTGGCTGTGGGAGAGAAAGTACTGCTTCTTTTGCCCGGGAGTCAGAATAAGTTACAAATTGGATGGCAGGGTCCATATACAGTTCTAGAGAAGGTGTCTAGAACAAATTATAAGATAGATAAGAAGGGGAAAGAAAAAATCTATCATGTGAATCTCCTGAAGAAATATTTGGAAAGAGAACATCAGGAAGAGACACACTTGTTGACCTTGTCCATCGCCATGGAGATGAAAAAGGAACCACTTTCATCATTTGAATATCCATTACACCCCTGTGAGACAGCAGCACAGGTGAAAATCAGTACACATTTAACGAAAACTCAGAAAGAGAGAGTGCAACAGGTTCTAAATAATCATGCAGAGGTGTTAACAGACCGACCAGGGCATACAAACCTATTGGAATATGATATGAAACTGATAGACCCCACACCTGTCTGTATGAAACCATATTCGATTCCGTTTGCTAAGGAGAAAGCTTTGAATGAAGAGATAGACTATCTGTTGAAGGAAGGAATTATTTCGCACAGTGAATCTTCGTATAGTTCCGGTGTTGTACTCTTAAGGAAGCCCTCTGGAGAACATAGACTCTGTATAGATTACAGGAGACTGAATGCTATTACAGAAGGACAGGTGGATCCATTGCCGGATACAAATCAGCTGTTTGCCAGACTAAATAAAGCTAAATATTTCTCAAAAGTGGATCTGAGTAAAGGATACTATCAGATTCCAGTAAAGCCTGAGGTTAGACCATACCTAGCTTTTAGTACCTCAGAAGGACACTATGAGTTTAATAGATTGCCATTTGGATTGAAGAATGCGCCTAGTGTCTTCTCTAGAATGATGAGAAAATTATTGGATCCTCTGAATAATCCCTGTATAACAAATTTTATGGATGATATCCTTATAACAACAGAAACATTTGAGGAACACATTGACTCTCTGAACATGCTGTTTAATCGACTTAGGGAGGCAAATTTAACAGCCCGACCAACCAAATGTTGCGTTGGATGTAAAGAATTGGAATTTTTGGGACACACAGTTTATCAGGGAAACATGACCCCTGACCCAAAGAATTTAGAAAAACTACAGAAAGCCCCGAGACCACAAACCAAGAAGGACGTGAGATCCTTTGTCTCATTATGTGGTTTCTACCAGAAGTATATCAAAAACTTTAATTCCATATGTGCACCGTTAACTGATTTGACACGTAAAGGACATCCAGATCGCATTACATGGACACCACAATGTGAAATGACTTACCAAGAATTGAAGGAAAAGCTCACAAGTAAACCCATTTTGAAATTACCTGACTTAAGTCAAGAATTCATAGTAAGGACGGATGCAAGTAATATTGGGTTAGGTGCAACTCTACTACAGAAATCAGATGCATTGGATGGGGAATTAAGCCCAGTGGCATATGCTAGCAGAAAGTTGAATAAAGCTGAAATCAACTACTCAACTAGCGAAAAAGAATGTCTTGCAGTAATATGGGCAATAAAGAAATTCAATATTTATCTATATGGGAAGGCATTTAAGTTGCAAACAGACCACAAACCTTTATCGTTTCTAGCACAGGCTAGGCATGAGAACTCTAGGTTACTCCGATGGTCTTTACTTTTGGCTCCATATAATTTTAGCATTGAGTATATATCTGGAAAAACAAATTTGGGAGCGGATTTTTTAAGCCGCCATCCGTGTGATGAGAATCACCGTAAACCCCAGAAATAATAATAAATTTCTCTATGTGTATATAGAATAAAGGACTGACATATAATGTCTGTTTTAAGAGGGGAGGTGTCGTGGAATATTCTAATCCACATATATAAATTATTAGGTAAATATGAAGCCTAACAAATAAATTAATAAAGAAAAGAGCAATGGTAAAATAACAGTGCTGTCACAATGACTGTACTCGAAATCCCCCTTGTTTTCTACTTCGTCTGCAAATTGTAACGCTTTCACGTTGATAGTAAAAGCATACTATATTATTACCCGCTTTCTTCAATGAAACGTGTACTAAACTTGACATATGCAAACTGATCAATGACCTAATTTTAATATATCCTTAATCTCATTTTATACACGGCGTAACTAAAAGACAGATAAGCAGGAGAGAGAGAGGGGCGAATGAAGGCAGGAACATGCAACACTAAACACGCGTCGCGCGATACACAATTGCTGCCATCACGCGTGTAAGGCCACATGCACTAACTTTTTTTCAGACGGACAGTGATAAAAACACTACCCTTCCCAGAGTTAGGTTTTAAAATCCTGAAAAACGCTTATTAGAAAAGATGACATTAGATGGGTTTACGTTTGAAAACATTACAGTACCCAGACAGCACATCTTCGAAACAGGAGGTAGAAGAAATTGCATATTTTGAACGCAGCCACTTAGCTCTTTTAAATTTGTATATTTGGGTTCCTTAGGGCTTGCTGACAAAGAATATGTAAAACGTTACGCAAATAGTCTAGGAATTACCAAATTATAACCAAAATAAAATAGTGGGGGTGCCTGACAGCATGAAATCATTTCTGCTCATAAAATTTTTTTATAACGTGTTTGAAAAAACCTTACGTTACGGAAATAGCCTACCATGTTAACTCCTAATTGATTGGAGCGCAACAAATATAAGACTAAACACGATTGGTCGGGCTATAAATACTATCTTGTGTTGTTATGGGAAACGAATAGAAGGGGTACTTTTTTGAAAAGATGTGTAGACGTGGTTTCATTGGGTAGAGCTGCGAATATACTTGATTCAGAGCGTCTGTTCATTGCCACATCTTGTAATAAACCTACTAAGAAGCAGTACGTTGAGCACCATTGTATATTTTTTTATAAAATAAAGCCTGGGACATCGGCAGATCGGAATTGTGCTATATTCATTGCCAGTCAACGAAACTGTTTATTATTCTATGAATTGTGGTAAGCTTGAAATATTCAATATCTTTTAATGAAAATTGAATGTAAATTGTTAATTTATGCCTGTATATATGTGTAGTTCAGTAGCGAACATGATGTAAAGCCTATAATGCTCCAGCCTGAACAGAAGGTGTCGGAGGAAAGTAAAACTGCATGGAATGGCCAAACAGTACACTGACACCTAGATTATTGATTAGACAGAAATAATGCTGGAATTGCAGAGGCGTAGTAACCATTAGGGAGGGAAATACTGGTATAAAGTATTTCAGATGAAGCTGACAGTTGGCCTAACGCTCTGAACTCAATGTTTGTGATGTATTGTGCTCAGTGTAGAAAGAGAGTATAAATTAGTTATGAAGTAGAAGGTACATCCTTCTTGTTTTCAGGGACCGTGGTCTTAAAGTTATTGAGCAGCACCTGGTCAGAGCTTTGCTGAAGCCAGAGGTGGACAGCATACTCCTTGGTCCATATAGCAACCAGTGGGCTGGCTCCAGAACTCATTAAAGTAATCGAGCAGAGGAGCCTTTTTCTGCAGTCATCACGCAAGATAAGAGAGTGTGGCCATGGAGCTCAACATTATGTACCCCATCTTAAAATGACCTTGTAAAAATAACATTAAGAGGGGAATTTAATTGTTTTAATATCAGGAACTGAGAACATCTCCAATACTAGTTCCAATAAAGACAAACTATTGAAGTCATGATGACAAATACCAACAGAGCTTGAACAAAACAAAACCAGTATTACCTCATATTACTACTACACAACTGACACACATAGGATACTATTAAAAATATATGTCACTACAAGATTCATATTGATAAATTCTGTACATATAACTTGTAATTAAAATTGATTGTGATTCCTGGTTCCCTTTGTATTTGAATCAGGACACATATACATTCATGACAGCACTGAATACATATTGTTATTTGAAAAGTTATCAGTGACTCCTTTAAGATATTCTCATAGAGTGTTATATGTATGTGAGTGTCACAGTGTTGTCAAGTGTGGTGGAATAAATTAAATTGTTTATCTGTCTGTTGTTGTTATGACTTACACTTCATCATACACATACCCTAGACATATAACGTAGTCATCACACTATTCCAGAATAATTCTGACTGAGGTATACATATGTGGCAGCAAGTAAGGTTATATATAATACACTACTCTTATTAGATATAGATACCTTCACAGCTGATCTCAGTCAGTACACTAAGTCCCCTATAAATATTTATAACATCCCACTTCACCACACTGTCAAAAGAACTGTTATATCTTTCACAATCCAGTGGGCTGATAAAATTGCAAACAATTATATAGTCCAGTTAAATTTACTATTTAAAATGTGAATGTGTTCATTTGGCCAATCCTGTTCACAAATGAACTTGGGGACGTGTAAGCCAAGAATAAGACCACATTAATCATTCAGTAAATGAAGAAAAAGGACCAAAATAGACCGCTGGTCGCCATTTGATCAGGTCTGCTTAAGAATAGAGATTATGAAATAAATGCTACTAATATATATATATATATATATATATATATATATATATATATATATATATATATATATATATATATATATATATATATATATATATATATATATATATACACGGAAGGGGACAAGACGATCTCTTATCCTCTCCGTTAGTCCTGATTAAAGTTAAAAGGCACACGGTGTCTCTAGCCTATCCTATTGCACGTCGTTTAGCGGGTGCAGGTTTGGTTGAGGCATGCAACCTTTTCCCCTCCTGTCCGGTCAACGATCAGCGCACAATGTCAATTATTATTTAATTATCCATACGCGCACTTAACAAATATCGCCTGTCATTAATAGCTATTTGATTTTCGGCGTCTGTTTGTTTAGTCGTATGATATTTAACACAAGTCACTTATATAATTACACAAATGAAATATAATGTAAATTCTATAGTCCACTATCAGTCGCGCCTATTGTATTAATTAGTCAACTAAACGTCTCTTCTTATGTGATAAAACGGGTGATAAAATTACATTAAACTGAACAACTGGCAAGAAATATCTACGCGTTATTTTATTTCACTAGTTTTAACGCTAGGAAATCACAGTGACTTATAATGGTAAAACTTAACACATTTTAACACTTAAGCACAACTTTCTATTACCAAAAATCAGAATAACAATCCCCACGAAACTAAACACATTTTCTACAATGGTTCTATAATACGTGTTTAGACTATCCGACAAAATTCTGAGCAACATCTGATAACTGGTTTGAGGAACCACAGTTTATATACATTCTTGTTATCGGCACTCTAGAGGATGCTACTTTTCACACCACCGTTCACAGTAGAGAAAATCAGAACAGAGTTCCCAAGATAAAAGGTTTATACGGTTGCTTCTGTCGGCACTGCTAATCGACAACAAAGACTTGGAACCGTATAACGGGTTTTGTTCCGAGATTTTCCCCGTTTCTGGAGATCAAAGATGTGTCTCCCCTGAGTGTACGAACATCAAAGGGTCCTTGGGAAATTTCCCCGTGCGTCTGTCTGATATCCGATGATTGACAGGTCAGCTCGCGTGAGAAACTCAGGTAAACAAACCGGCTTCGCTCCCTGTTATGACTGGCAGGTCGCGGAAGTTGGTAAACTTTCCGTTTGTTTGTTTGTTTACGTCTCAAGAAAAGAGGCGTGGATTAAAAGTGAGTAAACGCAGGCTGTAAGTTGCACGGCTTTGCTAGCGAATCATAGACGCTAACGGGATCACGAAAGACTGTCAGATACTGTAGGCTATATTTCCATTATACGTCTCAAATACCTATCAGTCAAGTCCAGTATCATTCATTCATAACCCTCCACTCCCAAAGGAGCATAGGCCTTCAACAAACACATGCCAAGTCCTCCTGTCACGTGCCATCATCTCAAGTTCTTTCCATGTTCTCCTCATCATTTTCACCTCTGTTTCCAACTCTCTTCTCCATGTACTTCTTGGTCTTCCTCTGCCTCTCTTGCCCTGGGGGTTCCAGAACAAGGACTGCCTTGTAATGCTATCAACAGGCTTCCTCAGTGTGTGTCCTATCCATCGCCATCGTCTTCTTCTCATCTCTTGTTCCACTGGCACTTGTCCAGTTCTTGTCATCAGTTCCACATTGGTAACCTTGTCATACCATTTTAATCCATCTATTCTACGCAAGCACCCATTTATGAAAGTCTGTAGCTTTTTGGTTGTTGTCTTTGTTGTTCTCCATGTCTCTGAGCCATACAATAGGACTGACTTCACATTTGAGTTGAAGATTCTTATTTTCGTGTTGGATCCTATTTCTCTTGATCTCCATATATTTCCCAATGCAATGAAAGCTCCTCTTGCCTTTTGTATTCTTATTTTGATATCGCTGTCTGTCCCTCCAACTTTATCTATATTACTGCCAAGATATGTGTATGATTCTACATCTTGTATTGGTGTTTCTTCAAGTTCAACCCTGTTTTCATTACCTGCATTTATTCGCATTATTTTGTCTTTTCCCTGTGTATTTTCAGACCCAATTGCTGTGACCTCTCATCGAGTGTTTTCAATTTGTCCTGCATCTGATTACGGTTATGGGACAGGAGAGCCAAATCATCAGCAAAATCCAGATCATCCAACTGCTTAGTCAGAGTCCACTGGATTCCATTTCTGTTGTGTGTTGTCGATGATCTCATAACCCAATCTATTGCCAGCAAGAAAAGAAATGGAGACAAGAGGCATCCCTGTCGCACTCCTGTTCTTATCCCAAATGGTTCTGTAAGCTGTCCTTCATGAAGAACTCTGCACGTCATGTCTTCATAGGTTTTCTTTATTAAATTAATGATCTTCAGGGGAACTCCATAATGCCTCATCAATTTCCAAAGTGATTCTCTGTCCACACTGTCAAATGCTTTTTCGTAGTCCACAAATCCGATGTATAGTGGTGAATTCCATTCCAGACTTTGTTCAACTATTATTCTCAAAGTGGCTATCTGGTCTGTACATGATCTGTTTTGTCGAAAACCTGCTTGTTCGTCTCTCAATTTCTTGCCTATGGACTCCTTTAATCTCTCAAGGATAATCCTGTTCAATACCTTTCCTGGCACTGATAGTAACATTATTCCTCTATAATTTGTGCACTCTTGTAGATTTCCCTTCTTAGGCAACTTAACCAGATATCCTTCCTTCCAATCTGCTGGTATCTCTTCTTTTTCCCAGACTTTACCAAGTAATTTATATAACATCTCTGTAGCCGTGTCGATATCTGCTTTGATGGCTTCTGCTGGAATGCCATCAGGTCCAGACGCTTTTCCATCTCTTAGAAGCTTTATGGCTTTCTTTATTTCTTCCTTCGTTGGTCTTTCACCAGTATCAGTTGTCAATTAATTAACTTATTGATCAACAGCAATAATGCAAAGAATAAACACATATGTAAAAGCGTAACTAGATGACACGAGGCAGACAATCATATTAGTAAAGTGGATGAATGCAACATAGTACGCTAAAAGATTAAAATCATGTGTACATCTTAAGTACTTGTCAGAACAATTGTATTGTGATGTCAAGAAAAAAAATGTTATCTTACACCTAACGAAATTATGTGTGCAATTAGGTAAGAATACGCTGATGTATGGTACAAATTGACAATAGTATTGAGAATCCTCAAAACGTTCACTCAATAATTAGTGTGAGTGTAGTAATGTCTTGTATCAAAGACCGAATCTTATCTCGCGAATTAAAATTGCTTAACAGTTAACTAAAGCACTGTAGTTAAAATTCGTAGTGTAATAGTATTATACACACTAGTGAAATAATACACAACTAACGTCCAGCGAAAATATTACTAATTAAGCACAAAGTTCAGGTCCATGATTCTCTGCCATATTATCGTATGTTCCTTTCTAAATTCATGATAAGTAACAATGTTCCCTGTCCAACAAAATGCACGATAGGATTTCAGTACTTACGTCCCTTTGACCATGCGAAGCATTCTCGAGTTACATCACTTAATTTGTAGACGCAGTTCCAAATAATCAAATAAACCAAGATTTTGCAATCAAAATATCCAAATGTCACTTTATTCTTAGATTATTAATAAATGTGTGTGTGTTTGTCCATAAACCGAGTATGACCACTGTTAATAAGGTAACAAGGCATCCACGTAATGCGATGAGTAAAAAGAGTTACAACTCGGAATTGGTGATATCAGCATTCATCATCATCAGGTGCCGAGTGAACCGATCAATAACTGTAAGGATTGTCAAAAGAGTCATTGAGAGATTTCCTTCAATGTCAGATGAGAAAATTCAAGTTAGTTCTCAGCGTTGGCATTCCTCACCAAGTCATTGTCCATTCTATCCTTGGACAGCAGCAATAAATCTGGAAATTCACGTCAGCATCAGCACTGTCAGTCAAAAAAGTTCCTAAAAGTACCATGTTCCACCGGTCAACACGTGACGAAGTCAGTTAATAGGTTAGCTGTAACCTCACAAGGTACCTGTATTTGCCGAGTTGTCAGGTGATAGTGAGTCTTTTACTTAACGGGACAACACATCCACGACCACGTTGTGACTGCCCTTGATTGCACGAATGACATAGTCGTAGGGTTGGAGCATAAGTGATGCTCTAGCAGCCCTCTCATTACGAAACTTTGCCGTTTTAAGATAGGATAAAGCCCTCTGATCTGTCTCCAAGACAAACTTTGCTCCAATGAGGTATCTCTGGAGTTTCGAAAAACAATATACAACAGCAAGAAGTTCACGCTCCACAATAGGATATTTTTGTTCGGCCGGGTGCCAATTTTCGAATGACATACAGAACTGGATATAGATAATCATCGAACTCCTGCATAAGTGTACCACTGATTCCCGATCCAGAGGCGTCGACTCTAAGGATAAAAGGAAATCGAGCATCAGGCAATCTTAAAATTAGTGATTTTGAAAAGTTAGCTTTTAATAAATTTAAAGAAACATCGCACGAATGGGACCAAACAATCTTATTTGGAGAGTTCTTTCTTAATAACAAAGACAGAACTGAAGTAATTTCTGAAACATAAGGCAAGAATTTCCTATAGAATCCGACAAGACCTAAAAGACTGCGAACCAGTTTTTTTTTCTTAAGAATTTCTAGATTCAAGATCCTAGAGATAGTGGAATCTTCAGGCTTAAGAAACCCGCGTCCTACTTTTTGACCAAGAAAAGAAATTTCAGTGAATCCTATCTTAGTTTTCGAAGGTCTAGCAGTAAGATGATGGAGACGAAGAGTAGTCACCAACGACTGAATTCCAAGAACATGTTCTTCCCAAGATTGATGAAAAAGACAAATATCATCAATATAGGTAATTATGTCATCACGATTAGAGAATGAAGTTATCATGCTCGGAGATTTTAATGCCAGAGTTGGAAATGACCATGCTAGATAGGGTGGAGTTTTCGGAAGATATGGAGAAGATACTCTCAATGACAATGGAAAGCGACTCCTTAGATTCTGCAGTGAGCAGAACCTGATCATTACAAACACAAAGTTCCCCCATAAGCGCATACATGCATACACTAGATGTGAACCAACCAAGAATGAGAAGTCAGTGATCGACTATGCCATTGTTCGGAGAAGCTCATTCAGATATGTCCGAGATGTAAGAGTCTGGAGGGGGCCAGAGATTGGAAGTGATCACTACCTGCTAACAATCAAACGAACAACTGAAAGAGTTGCTCAGCCTAGGAACTGCCCAACATCACGCAAGAAACCAAGTAAACGAGCAGGAGAAATGAGCATTAGGACCTACAAGCTGAGAGAGCCAGAAATTAAGACCAGATATCAGGGGCTTATTGCTACAGCAGTGAGCAACACAGAAGAACGACCTGATGACTTGGAAACCCTCGGGAATAAATTCAAGGATATCATAAAGACAGCTGCTGCAGAAGCATGCGGTGAAGTCCGACTTGGGAACCAGAGAAAGAGGACACCTTGGTGGACAGAGGAAGTCAAAGAGAAAATAAGAGAGACGAAAATGGCATGGAAACAATACTTAGGAGCTAAAATCACAACAGGACAAATGGAAAAATATAGAGAATATGTGACACTCAGAACAGAAGCAAAGAACAAAGTGCTAGCAGCAAAAGTCCTGGGAAGAATTTGGAGAAAAGCTAGAAAAAGATGCACAAGAAAACCAGAAATTGTTCTATAAGACCCTAAAGAACATGAGGAAGGAAAAACAATGCCCTCTCAAATTTATAAAGGACAAGCAAGGCAAATTGCTTACTGCCCCGAAGGAAGTAATGGAAAGATGGAAAGAATATTTCTCAGAACTCCTGGATGGTGAGCATGGTGAAGCATCAGAAATGATAACCACTAGCACAGAAGAGAAAACCAATGATGGTGAAGATGACATAAAGATGGAAGAACTGAGGGCAGCACTAGAGAAAATCAAGATGGGCAAAGCAGCAGGGCATGATGGTATAACACAAGAAATGGTTAAGTACTTGGGAGCATCAGGCTACCTATTACTCTTAAAGGTCCTACAGGCAGCATGGTGCAACAAGACCATACCAAAGGATTGGGAGATTGCCATCACAACACCAATTTTCAAAAAGGGTGACAATCGACAATGTGGAAACCATAGAGGCATATCCCTTCTAAGTGTCCCTGGTAAAATCTACTCTAGAATCCTAGAGCAGAGACTCCGACGCCTAGCTGAGCCTGATTGCTAAATCAGAGGCACATCTCCAATCCAACCTGCAAGTCTGGAAGGAAGAGCTGGAGAAGAGAGGGATGGTCATAAGCAGCTCTAAAACAAAATCCATGGTGATATCACGAGAAGAAAGAAAACATCAGATTAAGTTGGGAGAACAGGTCCTGGAGCAGGTCGACCACTTTAAATATCTCGGAGCTATTATAGACCGAAAGGGAGGCATCAAAGAAGAGATCGCCACTCGAAAAGCAGCGGCTTGGAGACTTTTTCAGGCCATAAATCGTGGATTCCTCAGCAAGAAAGAGGTTGGTAAGAAAACGAAGATGGCTGTATACCGCTCCACCTATGTCCCAGTCTTGACATATGGATGCGAGTCGTGGGCAATGACTACAACCCACAAAAGCCAGATCCAAACCTCAGAAATGAGGTATCTGAGGAAAGTGGTTGAAGTAACAAGAAGAGACATGGTCCGCAACCAGACGATCCGTCAAGGCCTAAAATCCCATCCACTGCAGACCCAAATAGAACAGTCCCAACTAAGATGGTTTGGCCATGTCTGCAGAATGGGAGAAGATCGGCTACCACGACAAGCATGGGAAACAAAGAGCCAGAGATCCAGACCTCCAGGACGACCCAGAGTCCGCTGGGAGGACAACATTAGACAATCTTTGAAGGACCGAGGACTAGAATGGAACCAGGCCAGGAAGAAGACAGCTGATAGAATGGTCTGGCGCTCTCTCTTCCAAACCTCTACACCTCACGGTAGAAGGGGAACGACTAAGTAAGTAAGTACGATTAGAGAAAATTTTTCGCATCATACGAACAAAGGTCGCAGGAGCGTTAACGAGACCAAAAGACATAAAATTAAATTGGAACAATCCCAAAGGTGTAGCGAAAGCAGTATAAGATTTAGCTCTGTCCGACAAGGGGACTTGCCAATAATCTTTAGACAAATCAGATTTACTGAAAAAAGTAGCTGTAGATAGTCTATCCAATAGAGAATCTAACAAAGTCAGAGGTTCAGCATAGAAAATAGCATTAAAATAGTCAAAATATAGTCTCAAGATGATTGCATTCTTCAAAACAATGACCTTTAACATGTGTAACATTATTAGCCTCATCATAAGTACCAATGGGGAATAAGACCTCCTGCACATGATTAGTGGAAAGAAAACATTCACGTCCCTGCAAAGGAACAAGTATGAGTTATTATCTTCTTTAAATGGTGTAAGACGACCTGTAGCACCTGAAAAAAGAAATAGAATTGTTAAAACCGCCACACTACCCAATTTAGTGACTAGCACATACCACATGAAATCATGGGATGTCAGCATCTGAAATAAAAAAGTAGAAGCAATATTAATATCCATGACGTTCCTACATGAAAATGAAGAATCATATAGTAAAAAGACAATGGCAAAAAGGAAAACAAACAGCCAAACATACAGATTTGACTGAAGAGTATACAACCAAACTAAACTTGACAACGGATTAACATAAGCATCAACAATGCCAGGTATCATATCATCAATGACGGATGTGGTTGGTCCCACATTAGCAACATTGTCATCAACAATGCTAGGTATCACATCACCCATGATGGATAAGGATGGTCCCACATCAGCAGCAACCAAAGATGCACTCGAGTCAAAATAGACATCTGATGATTTCTCACCAGTTTGGAAATCAAAAGGAGACTCCTCAATAATGGGAGGAAGAAATTTTGTATTATCACCATCATCATTACCCAAAACTGTGTCACTCTGAGTCCGATCATGTAACCGTGCATGCAATGACTAAGAGACTGTGCTCTGGTATTATCAACCCTGGTAGTATATACATGTCGTTGTTGCTCCCACCTAAAAATATCATCATTAGTGCATGCATTAAACCCAGGGATATTCCCTAAAATTATCCCAGCTACTGGTTTTGACAACAAACATACTAGAGTCCTGCCTGTAAAATAAGGGGTATCTAAGAATACTTCTGCAGTTGGATAATATTCAACCGTGCCCCCAAATGTAACGCACTGGGCTTCTTTGCCTGTGTAATCAGCAAGGTCCACTAATGAACAACGAAACCCCACAGTGGCGGATCCAGTGTCCTGAGTACTGAAACAAGTTGGTTGTTCACAAAACCCTTATCAAATACCACTGATCCTGTCCCATTATAAGAGGACATTACTGGCAACGGATGTCTACACCGGAGCCTAGGAACTCCCTCTAGCTGAATTAAAGAATTACATTCAGAACAATTAGTACTATTGGATAAGTTCACACTACATGCCTTTGCATGAGAAAAAACATTGGTATTTTGGACTGTATTATTGTCACTTTGATGCACAACTGCATTGGAACGTTCTGGATTCCTAGAACGTCGAAAGTTATTGTTCTGTTGAGAACTTCTGTTGTACTAATTATTGTCATTGTTGCTATAGAATGACCTTTGGCCTTTGCCTGGCTGGAAATTATATCCACCTCTGTTCCAATCCCTGTTAGGTCTGAAAGATGATTGTTGAGGTATATATCCACCATCATAAGAATGAAAACCTCTTTGAGGTTGTTGTGACCTATTATAAAAATTATACCTCCCTCTGAAAGATCCATTATTATTATCTCGATTTAATCGAAAAATCTGTCCATGCTATATAATCTTTGTCTGGGTGGATTGGACATCATAGTTCTAGTAGATGCCACTGGCAATGAATCCTTTATGTTATTCCTGCCAAGATTTCTACCAGGATGTGCAATTTGGTATTGTCGTCCAAGATTTTCTACAGCAGCCAACGTTTCAGGCTTTCTCTCCTGTACATATGACAAAAAGTCACCACTGACCGAAGAAAGCACTTTGTCTCTTAAAATTAAATCAGCCAGCCCATCAAAAGTTTTATCAATCTTTGACAAATCAACCCATCTAGAAAAGCAAAGCTTAATTGATGAAACAAATTCAGCAAAATCTTTAGCTGAATCAGGCAACAATGATTTCAGTTTCAATCTGTACCCATTTTCTTCTAGTTGATACTTTTTGAGCAACAAAGCATTCACAGCATCATAATCATTTCTAGTATGATTATCCATGGTGCAGATTGCAGTAAGAACTTCACCCACTAATAAACTCATCAACCTGCTGGGCCATGTAGCTCTATCAATCTTAAACTCCTGGCAACATGTCTCATATCTATTTAAGAAGCATGAAATGTCGTCTATATTAGGACTAAATTTTAGCAAATTTAGTTTAAAAGTAGAGGCATGGTCTTTTTATCCAGCCTCATCACCTGCTGGATTAGCCTGTTTATGTTGAAATCTCAATTTTTCAAACTCAATTCCTGCCATTCTTTGAGCATAGGCCAGTTCTGCTTGAGCATGTGCTAATTTCTTTTCCTCAAGTTCTTGTTGTGCGTTTATTTCCGCCTGAACATGTGCATATGCCAATTTATTTTCCTCAAGTGCTTCCTGTTTCTCTTCTCAGCTAATTCTTCCTCTCTCATCTTCTCAGCTAATTCTTCTTGTCTTCTCTTCTCAGCTAAACCCTCATCTCTCTTCTCCTTAGCCAAGATTCGCTGATCTCTTGCCACGTCTTCTAACCTCTTTAATTCTTTTGCAAGTCAGTGGATGCATATGTTTTTAAAGCCTCACCCTCCATACCAAACTCCTTTCCAAGCTTGGCAAAATATTTCAAGGTAGCCATAATTCACAATTATGTGACTCCAAATTCTCCAATAATAATTTAAATAATAAGTGAGCACTATTAGCAACAATTATTTCACCACTCAAAATCAATCAACTGCGTGAAATTATAAATGTTATTTTCGGAGCAAAAAAATTAAAGATACCAACAAGATTACAGAATAAAAGATTATAGTAGAAAGAGCCAACTCAAGATAATACTAATGAAAAAAAAAACAAGGCAGAAATATATGAATTGTAGAAAAAATTTTTAAAATTTGGCTCTACCACACTTATGACAATACAAGCACAATTTCACAACATATATTACATCTAATAACTGAGGGATAGCAAGATTAGATGAACAAATTTACAAACAATAATGAAGAATAAACCAAATAAAATATTTTAAACCTGACAACAAATACAAATTTACAAATAAAAAGGGCAAAACAGCTAATAGAAATGGTAATGATAAGCTCAATAGTAGCAGTTAACTCACAGCTTTGAAATGCCGGCCCCACTATTTGAGAAAATCAAGACCCAACCCTAACGAACAACCAATAATTCACGACCATGGGATTGGTATTGTGAACTAATGGTTCCCTCGCCAACCATCCCGCTTAATACATAAACATGTAGATACAGAACAACATATAACATGTAAAAGAAAGAACTCTGTCAACAAAGATTCTTCAAGCCTCACACTGCATGAATCAATAAATTTACTTATCTGCTTCTTCATGCAACGAAAATCCTGCTGGCATCAGCCTCTGAATCAGGAAACGACGATTCAAATTCAGTGCAGTTAAAAAGTAAGTCCTAGGATTCTGACTTGCAGACGACCGACACAGCCATCTTGAAAAATATTCTGCATATGCAAAAAATGTAGTCCACCGACTTGAAAAATTTATGAGACATCACTGGAAGATAATTTGTTTCAGATCCCGGCTTGAGGCCCCCATCTATCGGCTGTTACGTGTCTTTTATCTTGATAATGTTACTATATATAATTACAGGATGGTTCCTGTAGGCAAGCTCACTTCTAGGGTAGCAAACATCTAGACACCGCAACCAGCCACCATCAATCACCCTCATTTGAGCCACAATGGACGAAGTGAACAGTATACATATTTATTTAAACGTCACGATGCTCCAAATTGAATACATATCAATTCAATATGCAAATGGCGTATTATATGCATTCGTCGATAAAACTTTGTGCAGTCTGTTCATATCTGGAACGTTGTCTTTTCAATTTTAATAATTTTTATTAATATCAATGCACACTAGACACTGAGAAGCTGTACTCCCTTTAAATGAAGATACTAGATACACCTCACTGAAGATCTTGATGTACTAGTGATGGAATAACATAGGGATGTACAATCGATATATTCAGGAGCTCAAACACACTCGCCATGACACACAATGGTCGAAGTCCTTGCAGACGATCTCTGCACTTCTGCATTCCTAGTTTCACGTCTGCCAAATACACCATAGAGGCATGACGTCACTTCCTGTATTAATAAATGACTCCGTATAAAATAAACGAACAAGGAGTCCTGTCGAGCTACCTAATGATATCGATACAATCATTATGAATTTTAATCATAACAGTCCTGTTTGTTAGTACTAGAGTATAACGTACACTAATGTTAAGAATAAAACAAACGATACTGTGGCAGACAACTCAGCCGTCCCTGAATTTGTTAGATGATGGTAAGAACCCTCTCATAACATCGGTACCCCTGAAGTGTTGAATGATATGGTACGACCCTTCGTAAAGACCCCTTTGCATAGCATCAGTGCCCCGAATATATTGTAACTTTTCGTCAAACGGGATTTTTTTTCTCACCTGGACTCATTAGCTAGGCAATCTTTCCACGCAGATGGTCAACACGTTTGCTGATTAATATGTGGACAGTTTATCTACCGTTCATTCTGGTCATCGCATTGATTTAAGGAGAGGTTAAATCACGCCCACGGATATCTCTTGAGCAATCATATGCAGTTATTTTCATTAACTTGGCCAGTGGGGGGCGTTGCCAGCATCAAACGATAGTAGCGACCACGATCAAAGACACGGGGGGGGGGGATCTCAGGAAAGACTAGCGGCACGCTATCAAAAAGGCAGTAGTGGTCCCTGAAACGAGCGACGCAAGTTTCCTGCCGGTATTTCGCATCTCGGTGTTAACCACAGAACCGATCGCAGTGGGAGCGAACGGGAAAGCCGACGCGCACGCAGCGAGCGGAGATACAGAAGACCAGGGGCGGCATCTCTCTTTAGTCTGGCGGTCAGATCCCCGAAAGTCTCATGAGATCTAAAAAGGTGTCAAATTTTAACATGTCCCACTCATCTTACATTCCATTTTAGATATATACAGACCATGAAGAAATGCATTTTATCACTCGTTGGCCAGACCTTGACAGAAGCACTAGCTATATTTAAAATCGTGTTAGATTTTCCCCTGGATTTTCATATATATTTGCAGTGAATTCTATTCTGTGCAAAACGGTAAAATATAATTGTGTAAAGTGATCAGTAGTCTAGTTCATTGATTCTATTTCACTGGATTTTGTGTTAATTTAAATCTGTTAAATTAAACCATCTCAATAGTTCCAGTTGTAAATGTAATGATATATCTATAATAGTCTTAAATTAACTTTTAAAAGTCGCGAAGGAATTTATAACTAATTGAGTTAAGTCATATATAGATGTGTGTTTTAACCATTTAAACTCGCGAAGTGTCTTCTTAAATATATAATTAAATACGCGAGGGTATATTATAGTCTTAACCGGAAATTCATCGTGCTTTAGAATGTTATTTGATTTTTCGGTATATTACATGTTTTTTTCTTTCATACAGAGTGATCGTAACCTGCGATCCCAGCAATAAAGAAATCATCTTAAAACTTCCAGACATATTGATGAAACATTTTAAATTTAATCTTGTGGCGGTCCGATGCGGCCTAGCTATCATAATTACATAAAAGAAAGCCTACCCAAGAATATTTAAAAAGAAACCATCAAATTAAATTACAATCTGTAAGATAAACTGGAAGATGAACAGTGCCAGTAGCGATATTTTATTTACTGCCCTACTGTGAGAGAGTACATATTTACCTGAACTGTGACTGGGCCTAGTTTTTCCTCACTGGATTTAAAACTTACCGGTCAGTTGCTATCATCACGCCTTGAAGGAATTTTACCACTAGCGGGAAAATTAAAGAGACCACTTCATTTTCACCCCGTATCGAACTGTGTCAGTGCCATCCCATAGAATCCTTTTTATATAATAAAACACAAGAACTCTAAGGCTTCAAGTCCGGCGATAAGTGGGAATATTTGCTATCAGCAAACCTCGCTACATCTGGGGCGGGACATCGAAGTACCAGATATTTTCATATGTCAAGAGTGTAATTGCTGTTTATATAATTCTATGGATTGTCTGATGCTGCAATCGGTAAATGTGTGTGAGTATATGAGTGTGGGCCCTCACGCGCGTGCATGAATGACAGGAGATTTAATTTTTGAAAACCATTTGTTAACTTGCCTACCGGGTAATACATTTTCTGTATACCCTGCATTGTTCCTTTAAGTGGGATATTTTGTTAACTCTGTTTAACCCCCCCCCCCCCCTTTTTTCATTTGCTTAGTAAAGGGAAGAACAATTGGGAATAACAGGATTTTTGTCTACCACCCATACCTAATATTGTAACACCTTTCAGAGTAATTAAATTCACTGTTGGGTTACATTACCTATGTTCCTGATAACTATCTATCTTTGGACTGGGTTTATCTTTGTCTAATACAAGCGGAAAGGGCTTAGTCGATACCAATCTTCTTCCCCCCCCCCCCCCCACCCCCCTCTCACCTTGTTATTTGTATTTTCTGTACTTATGATATTTTTCCTGAAACACTTGATATTTGTTTGTGATTTGATTTTTAAGGTTAATAAACAGCATAAACTTATTTAGTACTGTATTGGAATACCCAAAGCCCAAAATTTCCCCTATCTGTTTAATATAGTTTGTATCCACGTGCGTCAGTGTGTTTGAAGCACCAAATCGGTGTGAGCGCAGGTGTGTGTCTGGAAACTGGCAAATAATTGTTTGACCAGGAGAGTGAAGAGAAGATTGAGAGGAACGATTTGTCGTAAATAAGTCTGTCCTTACTCTCCCCAGCACTCTGTGAAGCAACTATTTACTCTCTACCTTTTCTATCACTGAGCTTTTCACCACCATTCTCCACTCTAAACAGGACCACTATTTCTAAGACTCTTTCTCTCAAAATAAATTTACGACAGATACCCAAAATGCCAGTAATAAAGTATGTAGTAACCCGCATATTAGTAATAAAATATATGATAACTCATATAAGATTGCGACTGGCTAAACGGTTAGAACGCTTCCCTCTCGCCACAGAGTTTCCGGATTCCGGGACGGAAACCTGGTATCGTCATGCTCCAACCTACCCACCGGTAAATGTCCACCTGACTCTGCTTTTATCTTAGGAAGGCACAGGCAAATACGAAGGAAGCTAGTCCCATCACCTTATAAAGCTAGACATAGAATAGTGAAATTTCTAAAACTTTACTCCCCAACGGTAGTTAATGCTATCGGGCTACCATATGTTAGTAATAAATTAAAGCATCTCCCACATTTTTCCGTTACAAGTAGTGAGGTAGTGAGTTTCATTTTATTGTAGCCATATGACTAGGATTTAAAATAAAATAAAAACAATACAAAACGCTACAGGAGCTTTCATTGGATTGGCAAATATATGGAGATCAAAAGAAATCAAGTTAAACATAAAAGTTATAATCTTCAATTCAAATGTCTAGTCAGTCCTATTGTGTGGCTCTGAAACATGGAGAACAACAAAAACTACAACCAAAACACTACAGACTTTCTTAAATGGGTGCTTGCATAGAATAGAAGGATTAAAGTTCCACTAACGCGGAATTTAAGATATAAACCAGGTAAGTACCAGTGGAACAAAACTTGAGAAGAAGACGCTGGCAATTGATAGGACACACACGGACGAAACCTGTTCATAGCATTACCAGACAGTCCTTGTTCTGGCATCGCCAGGGTAAGATAAGTTGTGGAAGACCAAGGAACACACGGAGAAGAGAAACATGTGCAGGAAGACTTAGCGTAGGTTTTTTTCTTTTTTTTTTTGCGTACGCCCGCTATTACTCGAGGCGAAATCTCCGGTTAGTATGTCTAACCTGAGACTGATTTTTACGTGAGTATCCCTTTTTTTTTTTTTTTTTTTTGGTATAGAGACAGGTGTCCCTCGCCATTCAGGCAAATACTCGCCGATTTCGGAGGTACCCATTAGAGCTGGGTCGGCTCAGGAGCCGCCAGTCCCTGGTCGACGACACTCCTTCAAATGTCTTCGCCAGGGCTCGAGTTAATTCAGTCCAAATCCCGGTCGACGAAAAGATCTTCACATGTTCTCGCCCGAGTTTGATCCTGGGTCACCCGGTCGCCAGCGCAGCCTAGTAACCAGAACTCCAGCGAGGCTCCGTATAGCATAGGTTTGTTAAATGGGCCTGTGCTCCTTAGGGAGCTGAATAGTGACGACGTTATGACGCAGCTCGCGCTAGATCAGACTTCTCTCAGTGATGACGATGTGACGCTGCGCGCGCTAGATCAGACTTCTGTCAGTAAAATGTCTTGATCAACATGGCACATAACATAGGGAGACAAAAAACTCGTATACGTAGTGAAGAATAATAATCGCTGATTCTGATACAGAAACACTTCATAAAAAACTGTTTTTTTTTTTTACTGTCTTATATTGTGTTGCGTTTGACTGACATAGTGGTTAAGAGCGTTGATTTCTCGCGGCAAAGATAGCCGGGTTCAAATCACGGTAACGTCACACTCCAGTCTACCCAGCTGTAATTGGGTACCTGACTTTGAGTTAGGGAAAGAAAAGTCATCGAGAAAGGGAACTGATCACCCCCCACCTCTTCATGCTAGACCTAGTATGGTGAAGTCTCTAACACTTCACTCCCCTATGGCGGTATCAGCTATACGATTACCATTACCTTTATATCTTCTTATATGAAATAGTTTTAATGTTTATATTAAAATTCTAGTGGTCACTGATTACTATTTGGAGCAGTTTTTTTTGTTTGTTTTTTTTTTGGAAAGGGGGGGGGGGGGGGGGGGATATTGTTAAACTGGAGTACAAATCCGAATACATTTCGCACATCTGTAAAGGTCATTTGGAGAAAGACGGGAGCACATATATGGAAGAGATGGTGGTTGAGGTGAAATGTGCAAACTCAGCTTGCAGTAACAAAGTGAGGCCCTCCGTTTGTTTAAAGTGTATCGATGAATCTCTCCTTCGATATTTAATGAAAAATGTACTGACATTCATTTACGAAAGAAAGAAAGCAAGCAAGAAAGAAAGATTTATGAAAGAAAGAAAGATTAAAGACAGAAAGAAAGAAATGAAGACAAAACGAAGCATTGATTATGCAGTATTTTGTTCGACCGCTATTCCACGTGGAGTATCTACATCATCTATCAGAAGCCCCTTAACTGAAACATAAGGCTTGTATTTCGCACTGATAGAGCCAGTACTCACTCTTCTGCTGTCTTATCGTGTTATTCCAAGCATTACTACACTTACCCCAGGATCACATTTCATGTCCGCGATGTTTATAACTCTGCTGTGAACGAAGTCTAATGACCTGAGGGAAGAACATTTGACTATCAAAGGGAAAGTAAGCATAGGGAAGGCATTACATAAGTAAGCAAACACGTTTTCTATGCCCACGTACTTGCCAATATTTAAGTGCCAATACAGCGCATACAAATACTGAAATGGTAAACAGAGAGTGTTGTTCACGTGGGTCTAATTTTAGATATTTGTTTGTTGCCAGCCGAATATGCTCATTCAGTGACAGAAAAAATCGTTGTGTTGTTTGCATGCTCGTAAATAATGGACTTAAGAAATACTCGTTAGTGTAATAGATTAAAGATATGGCACTAGACCATGGCAATAGACCAGGGTTTCTTACCCTGTGGTCCTTGGGCGGTCCATGCATGGATTCAGGGAATCCGTGTAAACAATCTACAATTTTAAATGTTAACGTTTTAACTGTGCTTTTATCTACAGCTTTTCCAAGAAGTGGTCCATAGTCTTCATCGTACAATTAAAGGGGCAAATAGTTTTCCTTAGACAATCAAAATAGTCCATGGTGAAAGAAAAAAAGATTTAGAAACCCTGCGCTGGATGACAACTAACGTCATTACGCTTAATTAGGGGCGTTGAAGAAGTACTACTTTGTAGTCATAATTACGAGGTTTCGAAATTTGTTATTGCGTTAATGTACGTGTTAACCATCATCACTATCATCAATTTCCTTTGCACTTCTTGCGGACCATGGAGCCATCACTGCAGTAGGTTCCGCAGAAATCCTGCACAAAGTAGTTAATGATCTTGAAGCTGTGACTTCTGTGGAAATTGGCTTGAAATGATTAGGACAGCCCCAGGCACAGCCACAATTTGGTCACACCTTAAACGCCATTTCCGAGGGTTCAGTAGTCTTATTCTTTCTTTGTTTCTTCAAAGGCTTGTGCCTGAATTAACATTATCAAGTTACATATTTCTCACAAAATGATACTATATACACCATGCATATGTGATGTAATCACCATTCCCTTACTCACTGCTCCATTCGGAGTCTGGGGTTACTTCTGCTGTCGGTTTTCCGTACGACTAGCAAGAAGCAATCACCAGCGCTTGCTGTGGTGGTTTATGAATATACTATTTTCATATGTTGAGGTTGCCAGCTTCGTATGACTTGTATAATCACTCAGCAAGTAAAACATGTCACATTCATGTTGTAAAATATATGTTCACAACTTACCCTAAATGGGATCTACAATCTCCGGGCACAGATGAATGGACACAGCAACTTAGTAAGATGCTTCGAACACTTGGTCTGGAGTAATTCTAGAATCCGTCTTGTGACGGGCGCTCTGATTCCTTAAGTCTCCAGTCTTTGTAGTTAGAAAATGCGGGTTTTCTTTTAGGTTTCAAAGATGCTCAAATACTCCGATATGTTACTTAATTTTGAATCCGGTCTTATTCTTCTCTGGCTCCTGGGAGTTATTAAATTTACGTCTTGCAAATGCAGTCTGATTTCGTCTCCGAATTTGCTAGATTATATTCTCATTTCTCACACCAAGTCCCACATGGTATTTCCGATAAACTTTCCAATGAGAGCTAAAGTTTATTTTCTGCTCTCGATTTTGGCCACTCCTAAGCTTAGATCTGGGTGGGGTCGGGTTGGTAATGTAATTCTTTCCCCGCGTGTTTAAAATTATTACTTTAAAATTTAAACTCGTGACCTATCTTGCAAATATGGCATGCTTACTTCTGATTGCACTTGTGAAAACTTGCGAACACATCTGTGAACTCATTCCACACTGATTACATCTGCCAATATTATCTCCCAAACAGGTTATTGATAGTAATTAGTGTCGTAAATTTATTTTGAGAGAAAGAGTCTTAGAAATAGTAGTCCGGTTTCGAGTGTAGAATGATGGTGAAAAAAACTCAGTGATAGAAATGTAGAGATTAAATAGTTGCTTCACAGAGTGCTGGAGGAGAGTAAAGACAGACTTATTTACGACAAATCGTTTCTCTCAATCTACTCTTCAGGCTCATACTGGTCAAACAATTATTTGCCAGTTTCCAGACTCACACCTGCTCTCACACCGATTTGGTGCTTCAAACACACAGACGACGTGGATACAACTATCTTAAACAAATAGGGGAAATTGTATGGGCTTTGGGTAGTCCAACACCGTAACGATTAAGTTTATGTTGTTTATTAAAGTTAAAAAAGACAATCACTAAAATAATCAATTGTTTACAGCAAGAATTATCAAAATTACAGAAAAATGCAAATAACAAGGTAGGGAGGGGGGGGGGGGGGGGGGGAAGAAGATTGGTATCGACTAAGCCCGTCCCGCTTATTAGACAAAGATAAACCCAGTCCAAAGATAAATAGTTATCAGGAACGTAGGTAAGTTAACCTAACAGTAAAGTTAATTACTCTGAAAAAGGAGGTGTTACAAAATTAGGTATAGGTGGTAGAAAGAATCCTGTTCTTCCCAATTGTTCTTCCCTTTACTAAGCAAATGAAAAGGAGGGGGTTTTAAACAGAGTTAACAAATTATCAACTATCCCGCTTAAAGGAACAATGTAGGGTATACAGAAAATTATATTACCAGGTAAGCAAGTTAACAAAATGGTTACAAAAGAAGATTAAATTTCCTGTCATTCATACACGCGCTAGTAAAGGCCTTCACTGATCTTGCTCTCACTTACCGATTGTGAAAAAAACTGGCACTCCATAGAATAACACAACAGCAGTTACACCTCAAACTAAATGTATGAGTGTTTGTTCAAGTTCTAGCCCCAGATTAGCGGGTAGGCTGTCAGCACATAAAAAGGATTCCGTAATCGCTGGAAAATGAATCTGTAATTGTGTCTCTTTTCTTAATAACAGTTTCTATGGGAGGGCACGGTCTCTGATACCGGGGTGAGGATGGTGTGGTCTATTTGACTATGCCGCTGATAATAAAATTCTTACGCGTGCTGGTACACTTTATCCGTGAGATATGGTTTAAGTCCAGTGAGAAAACTAGTCACATCACTGTTCAGGAAAATATGTATTCTCTCTCTGTATCAGTAAACTAACAAAAGCTTGGGCCAGTGTTCTTCTTCCCGTTACAACTTAATTTGCTTGATGGTGCGTTAAATTTGTCTTTGGGTGTGCTTTCTTTGCTATAAGTTAGATAGCGGAATTCCAAACATAGAATCGCCTCAAAGATTAAAAATTTACACAGTCTCAACAAGTTCTGAGTCAAGGGAACTCTACACACTGTTTATGCTTTGCTTTGCTTAGATTGATTTGCTTTACTGCTTTCTTAATGCTGGGATCGCACAGGTTACGATCACTCTGTATGAAAGAAAAAATGACATGTAATATACCGAAAACAAATAACCTTCTAAAGCGCGATGAATTTCCCGTTAAGACTATTTTATATACGCTCGCGTATTTAATTAGGTATTTAATAAAACACTGCGCGAGTTTTAGTGGTTAAAACACACATCTATAAATATATGACTTAACTAAATTTATTAATTATAAATTCCTTCGCGACTTTAAAAGTTAATTTAAGCACTTAACATCTATTATCTTTTGGAAATAATATAGCAGGTATATCATTACATTTACAACTGGAACTATTGCTATTGAGACGGTTTAATTTAATAGATTTAAATTAACAAAAAATCCAGTGAAATAGAATGAATGAACTAGACCACTTATCACTTTACACAATATATATATATTACCGCTTTGCACAGAATAGAATTCACTGCAAATATGTATAAAAATCCATGGGATAATCTAGCAAGATTTCAAATATAGCTAGTGCTTCTGTTAAGTTCTGGCCAGCGAGTGATAAAGTGTATTTCTACGTGGTATGTATATATCTAGAATGAAATGAAAGATGAGTGGGACATGAGAAACTTGACAGCTTTTTAGATCTCAGAAGACTTTTGGGGATCTGACCGCCAGACCAAAGAGAGAAGCCGCCCCTGGCCTCTTGTATCTTCGCTCGCTGCTTGCGTCGGCTTTCCCCGTTCGCTCCCACTGCGATCGGTTCCGTGTTTAACACCGAGATGCGAAATCGTTTCAGGGACCACTACTGCCTTTGATAGCCTGCCGCCCGTCCTTCCTGAGATCTCCCCCAGTGTCTTTCTTCTGACCGCTCTGGTCCATCTTGCGAGCGGTTTAGTGTTCGCGCGAAGATGAGAAATACCTGCGAGAAACTAGCTTCTCTGCTCGGGATCGTCTCAGTGTCTTTAGATCTCATGCTGCATACTAAATAAGTCCCGGTGGAATCGGTTCGCTCTGGCGAAACCAAAAAGTTACAACAAATGTTCAGGTGTTCTAATGTTATGAAAAGCTAAAAGTCCCTTTAATCATCCATCAAATCAGGGAAAATTCACTTGTCGAACTAGACGTACGTCACAATCGTCCCCACTTTTAGACATGAAACCGTTTTTCATGTTTCATTTTTTTTGACAATGGATGTGACCTTATTGGTGATTTTAGGAAGAGTGGTATCTTCAGTTTGCTCTTCTTCCTCCGTAGACCAGTTTCTACTCAGGAAATCAGCCCCGACATTCTGTCTTCCCAGAATATATTCCACTTTGAATGAATAAACAGATAACAATAAGGCCCATCGCATGATCCTAGCGTTGAATTCCTTATTGGCACCAAGAAATGCTAACGGAGCGTGGTCTGTTTGCACTGTGAAAGATGTACCATAGAGAAACTCATGATGGCGTCTGATACCGTCAATCAGAGCGAGGCATTCTCTTTCGACTACGCTGTAGTTCCGTTCAGCTTTATTTAATTTCCGACTGCCATAGGCAACTTGAAATAGCATGTTCAGGTCACTGTCCTCGGCTTGAAGCAGTGTTGACCCGGTGCCCTGACCTGACGCGTCGACCCTTAATACAAAAGGTTTCTTGAGGTCAGGCAACCTCAAAATGGGGTATGCAGACAACTGTCCTTTCAAAGTGCTGTATGCGTGTTCGCACTTTTGATCCCACATGACCTTATCCGGACACCCTTTCTTAGTGAGGTCAGTCAGAGGTGCTGTCAGTCCGTTGAAGTTCTGGATGTACTTCTGATAATATGCACATAGTGAGATGAAGGAACGTACGTCTTTCTTCGTTCGGGGTCTTTTTGCTGCCACTATTTTCTCCACGTTCTTCTTAATAGGCCAACTGCATCCGTGAGAAATAGTATGCCCCAGGAAGTCTAACTGTTCAAACCCGATGAGACATTTGCTAGGTCTGGCTGTGAGACCAGTTTCCTGTAGTCTACTGAGGAGCATAGCAACCGTAGCAATATGTTCTTCGTAGGTTTCCGATGCAATTAATATGTCATCCATGAAATTATGGATATGGGGACTTTGCAAAGGTTCTAGAAGCTTCCTCATCATCCTGGTGAACACTCCTGGTGCGTTATGCAAATCGAATGGCATCACATTAAATGTGTATGTCCTTCACTAGTGCTGAAAGCTAACAAGGGTTTAATTTCATCCTTGACTGGTATTTGATAGTAACCTTTACTGAGGTCAATCTTGGAGAAAATCTTTGCCTTGCTAAGCTTGGTGAACAACTCAGAAACAGTTTGGAGAGGTTCGGGCTGGAATTCCGTTACAGCGTTTAGCAGCCGGTAATCTATACACAGCCGAACTTCCTTATTGGGCTTCTGCAACAGTACTACACTCGAACTGTAAGGAGATGTAGACTCACTGATAATTCCTGCCTGACGCAGCTTGTCTATTTCTCCGCGAAGTGCATCAGCTTTAGCGTACGGGATGGGGTAAACTCTGGTTCGAACAGGGGTCTCATTTGTTAATTTCATATCAAATTCGATGAGATTTGTTCGACCAGGTACATCCGTTAAGACTGCACTGTACTGTTTTAGTAGAGCCCTGGTTTCTGTTTGTTGTTCTGGTGAGAGATTGTCGCCGAACTTGACATCTTTAAAGGATTCTGTGGGTTGCAATGGATACTCCATGCAACCATCATCATCTTCCTCGTCTTCCGTTGCTATGGCGACAGCCAGGAGATGCTCGGAGGATGGCACCGGTCTTTCCAAATATTTCTTAAGCAGATTTACGTGGAAGACCTTCTCCTTTCCTTTGATGGAGATCTTGTAATTGGTACGTGAGATCTTTTTAAGGACGGTAAACGGCCCTTGCCATCCGATGCGAAGTTTATTGCTTCCGGTTGGAAGTAGCAACAAAACTTTCTCCCCTGGTTGTAGTTCTCTCTCTTTTGCAGCTTTGTTGTATCTTTTAGCATGTTTAGCGCGGGCTTTCTTAAGGTTGGTGGTAGCTAGATCCCATCCTAGCTTTAGCCTTTCCTTGAGCTCAGATACATACTTGCTTGCAGAGACGACTGTCTCGTCAGCCTTTTGGTCTGTCAGGGACCGAAGTAAGGCTTCTAGTGGCCCCTTAATAGGTCTGCCAAATAAAAGTGTAGCTGGCGCGAATCCCGTAGACGCTTGCGGAAGCTCTCGGTAGGCGAATAAGGCAGCCGATATATATAGGTCCCAGTCTTCCGGTTTCTCCTCACCCAGCTTACGTAACATGGTGGTGAGGGTGCCGTTAAAACGTTCCACGAGCCCATTTCCGGCCGGATGGTAGGGACTTGTGTGGATATGTTTGGCCCTCAAGATCTTAAAGATCTCCTCCATTAACAGGCTACGGATTTGGGATCCATTGTCAGTCAAAACTTGTTGAGGGAATCCCAACCGTGTAAAAATTTGCACGAGTGCTTCTGCGACATGCTTGGAATTTATGCATGGTAGCGGTACATCTTCGGCCCACATTGTGCAAGTGTCGACTAAGGTCAGGATGAACCTGTTCCTTCTTTTGGTCCTTTCCATGGGTCCAATGATGTCGACAGCAACCCGTTCAAATGGAGTACCCACTATTGGCATTTGCTCCATAGGTACTGAGGGTGTCAAGTGCTTTGGTGCTACCCGTTGGCACTGGGCGCAGGATTTCACATACCTGGTAATGTCAGAGTTCATTCCTGGCCACCAATAGTGGTTTTTTATTCGCTGAATAGTGGCGTTTTGTCCCATATGTCCGCTAAAGGGAAGAGAGTGCCCCATTTCCAAGATCTGGCTTCGGTACTGCGTCGGTACTAGGAGCTGGTTATTCCCCGTGTCCGGGTTGCCCGTTCTACGATACAATACGCCGTCCTTAGAAAAGATGTCTCCGTTGTGTCTGGGGTCCTTAGCCATGGGCAGTTTTCTAAAGCAGGGCTCCAGAGTAGGGTCCTTTTGTCGCGCCTCCTTCAGTTCATTCGGCAACAAATTTGGTGCAGGCTCCCTCTCCTTTTTGGCTTGCCCTCTTGTGGTTACCGCTGCCACAATCGGCTCCTTTGGTCTCCCAATAAACACATATCTACATCCCAGGATAACTGGGCAAATAGGATCATCGATAATGGCCACTTTAATAACCTCTCTGACAAAGTCAGAGTGTATTTCTACCAGTGCGAAAGGAAGCGTCCTATGTGCATCACTCCTGAAAACTCCACTAAGTATGACGGTTTCCTCTGTCTCCTGACCTGGTTTGACTAGGTGCCTAGCGACAATACAACTAAAGCTTAGTCCAGTGTCAAAGAGACAAGTACTTGAGGTACCATTCAAAATTACAGTTCCTCGAGTTGAGGGTCGGTCCCCCTCAGGTTGAGAATCACTGACATTGACTCTACCTTTCGAAGCTGTATGCAAACATCCGACGCGGTTTGGACCGGTTTGTTTGCCCTGATCAGACGTTCCTGGTGTAGGGGTCTTCCCTTTTCCTTGACCTTGGTGGCCGCGCTGCCACGTAGGCTTGGTGGGTTGATCAGAATTGTTGTTGGGGGGTTATCGGGTTTTGTAGAATTTCGATTTTTCCTGGGGAGGTCTCTGGGTATTATTTTCTCGTTGGTTATAATTCTGAGAGGAATTAGAGGAATAGGATGACTGCTCTATATTTTGTTTACGAGATGGCTCATCTGTGGGTTTACGTTTAGTGCTGGGAAGTTCGGCCATTGCATTGGTATAGCGTTTTGCCTTATTGAGTATGTCCTCAAGCCTGACTGCGCCCTGTTCAGCCAAAAATCTACGGGTTTCGTCTGACAAAGTTGACTTTATCTGTTCCACAAGAACAAGTTCAAGTAGTCCCTCATATGTAAGAGGTAGGTCAGATAATTCAATGCACTTTGTCAAATAGGCCGTGAGACGTGAAGAGAACTGTGGGAATGTTTCCGTGCTCTCTTTTCGGCTGTTTCTGAACATTTGCAGAAATTTTCGGGCGGTCATCTCAAACCGCTCTAGCAAGGCCTTTTTCAGCATGTCGTAATCATGTTGGTTGGTTCCCAGCTTTGTATATACGTCATAAGCAGTACTTTTTAATGACGTTGAGAGTTTAAATGCCCAGCGGGAACTCTCTAACCCATACAGATTTGTGAGCCTCTCGAATTTTTCTAGATAGCTGTCAATTTTCTCATTGGGACTAGGAAAAGACTCTAAAGAAAAAGACATCGCAGTTAATTGGGCAGATTGAGTGCTGGAGAGGTCCATTGACTGAGACTGGGGCGAAGACGGCTCTCCGTTATTCGAAGTAGAGGCGCCCCGACTCTCTAAAGCCTTAAGCGCCAGTTCATGCTGTCTTTCCCTGTTTTTCTCTCTCTCCCTGCGAGCTTCCATCTCTGCCTCAATTTTCTTCTGCTCCAATTGACGATCGTCCGCTTCTTTCTTCCTAGCTTCCTCCGCGTCATATCTTTCAAGTTATTTGTTGACAAACAGGTTCGCGGCTTCTCCTTCTAACCCTGAGTCCTTCGCCTCCTGTCTCAAAATGGATCTTATCCTAATTCTCTCTGCCATACTAAAGAACTGGATGCTTCTAAGACTAGAGAATAGTAAGATGGAACAAGAAGGGGAAAAACTCAAACTCGCTACGAGAAAAAACGAACACAAAGTATAAATTTACTTGTGTTACCTCCTATTTGCAATGTGCAAACTTATCGCTGCTATTATTGTCACTTAAGACTCTTAACGCAAGTGACTATGCAACTAAAATGGTAAGTTACACTAGAAAAGAATCTACTCTTACAAACAGTCGAGAAAAATTTATATTAAAACAATTTAAAAGAAAAAAAAAATTTCCCTAAAGTTTTAATTCTCCGTCACAAAACTCGCCCCTGAAGTCATTTATTGAGATGAGACGTTGTTAACTTAATTTAAAAATCAGAACAATCCGTCTTTAGCTAAGCTCAACTCTTTTTAACTTCAAAAACCTTTAGTGACTGTAAAACCAATCACGCAATCCCAGCAAATCTTATAAAGAAAAAAATTTAATTTACTCCGCCAGAGGATAATTTAGCTAACCAAATTTATGATTATCCGTACTTTCTACTGCTGTGGAAAGAAAACAACCTGTACATATGCTGTGTGGACGACCAAATACTAAAAGGCGTTGTCTAGGGGTGTAATTAATTATTTATTTATTTCCCTAAATCACAAAGACAGATCACTCACACTCTATCTATTTAGACCCAGACTTAGATCAGACTCAAAATATCTTTATCCCGACTATGCGATTGCCTCAAATGTAGCTCAAGATCCAGGACCACCCCACAAATATTGTCGTAAATTTATTTTGAGAGAAAGAGTCTTAGAAATAGTAGTCCGGTTTCGAGTGTAGAATGATGGTGAAAAAAACTCAGTGATAGAAATGTAGAGATTAAATAGTTGCTTCACAGAGTGCTGGAGGAGAGTAAAGACAGACTTATTTACGACAAATCGTTTCTCTCAATCTACTCTTCAGGCTCATACTGGTCAAACAATTATTTGCCAGTTTCCAGACTCACACCTGCTCTCACACCGATTTGGTGCTTCAAACACACAGACGACGTGGATACAACTATCTTAAACAAATAGGGGAAATTTTATGGGCTTTGGGTAGTCCAACACCGTAACGATTAAGTTTATGTTGTTTATTAAAGTTTAAAAAGACAATCACTAAAATAACACTGACTAACAAAAAAAAACTTTTTTTTTCTTTCTCTAACATTTCTATGTTTTTCTGGTCAATTTTAATGCGCTGTTTTTAAATCTGCAAACCGTTTTTCTCTATCAGGTCGGGATCTCTAGAAATACGCAATTGAAGTTTTTTTAACAACGCATACAGTATTACAACATCATTCGTACAAGAAGTATAACAGTTATGTAGGCTTGAATTTCTTTGCAGTCGACTTTCGTCGGTGAATGGCATGTGGTACATCGCGATGAAGCATCCAACAATAATCGGCAAGCATGGTCACACTCCACCATCCTTGATAACGTGACTCCATTACGGCGATATCTTGATGGAATCGTTCTCCATGTTCATCGCTGAATTCGCCAAGGTTGTCAGGGAAAAAGTCAAGATGCGAATCGAGCAAATGGATTTTGAGGGACATCATACAGCCCATAATTCTGTATGCATCTATGCACTGCTTAACAATATGCAACATAGTCGACAGATTTGTGATTTTCCAGAAAGTTATCGACGATCGATTTGAATGCCATCCATGCGCGAAGTTCACTACCATGTAACAAGTTCTCGAATTGTTTGTCTGCAATAACTTTCCTAATCTGAGGTCCTACAAAGATACCTTCCTTTATCTTTGCATCGCTAACTTGCGCAAACTTTTCTCGAAGATAAGTGAAAGCTTTGCTCGTTTTATCTAACGCTTTTACAAAATTCTTCATGAGCCCCAACTTTATAAGTAACAGTGGTAAAATGAAGCTGTCTTTGTTAACTAATGGCTCGCGTATTACATTTTTATGCCCGAGCTGCATACGATCCCGGATAGGCCACACATTTCTTGCATAATGTTCCTGTCTGTTGCGGATGTCCCATTCACATCGGAAGCAACAAAATTTAGTATACCCAGTCTGCATGCCCGTGAGAATTGCAATGACCTTTAGGTCTCCACAAATCCGCCATTGGTAGTCATTGTACTTTATTTTTTCCAAACGTATAGCCATATTGTCATAAGTTTCTTTCATATGAACAGAGTAGGCGACTGGAATTGATGAAAAAAAATTTCTGTTATGCAATAACACGGCTTTTAGACTAGTCTTGGAAGAATCGATGAAAAATCGCCATTCGTTGACTATGTGCTCATGACCGTTTACATCTTTGCAATAGCAAATGTCATCACCCATCTCAAAGTATTGAACAAGTTCTCTGTGTCTATGACGAAATTTAGATATCGGAGTATTGTGCGCTAAAAGATTTCATTCTTTGAGTCGCGAACCGAGTAATTCCGCTTGTCCTTTGGTAAGAGCGAGATCACGTATTAGATCTGAAAGTTCTGAATGGTTAAATAAGTAAACACCATCATTCACCGGTATGTAATCTGAGTCAGAATTAGTTTCTAAAGCAGGTAAACTATCACTTTCTGATGGTGCATTTACGTCCAACGGATATTGTTCTGGTGGTATTTGGATCGGACACGTGATTGGATCATGAGGCACTGGTTTCGAAACCGATTCAATATTTGGATAAACCACAGACTTTCTAGTTTTAAAAGTGAAACCATGGATATTTGTCAAGCAGAAGTAACAATCAGTAGTGTGATTTGTATGTTCACGCCATATTACTGGCACTCCAAAAGGCATCGACTTATGCTTCGGCAATTTTCGTAACCAACCTGCCAATGTATCGAACAAACTGCATTTGGCTTCCAAGATTTATTTGCATCATCAACTTTCGAATCGAAATAAAGTTCATATGCTTTCTTGAGTAATGGTGTAATGTTTTTCTGGTCAACACGATCGGTAAAATATCCGCACACGTAACAGAACAGATCAGCCGAATTTCTACAACTTCTAGAAGCCATATTTTGCTCAGAATTATTTCAAAATACAGTAACTATTTGAAAAATCGCGTAACATATGTCATGCATCTTTTAGCAGTATAAAAAGTAGAATTATGTTGCTTTTTATTAATTTTTAATAAGCTATATAGTAAAAATGAAACGGAGCAAATTACGGTTTCTCAAAAATAAATTTATTCACAAATATCTTAAGAACCCAACGTGATAGAGATAAACGGATTTCAGATTTGAAATCAGCGCAAGAAACTGACCTAAGAACACTTATTCTTATATAAGAAAGAAAAATGTTGTTTGTCAGTGTAATCAATTGTTTACAGCAAGAATTATCAAAATTACAGAAAAATGCAAATAACAAGGTAGGGAGGAATGTGAAGAAGATTGGTATCGACTAAGCCCGTCCCGCTTATTAGACAAAGATAAACCCAGTCCAAAGATAAATAGTTATCAGGAACGTAGGTAAGTTAACCTAACAGTAAAGTTATTTACTCTGAAAAGGAGGTGTTACAAAATTAGGTATAGGTGGTAGAAAGAATCCTGTTCTTCCCAATTGTTCTTCCCTTTACTAAGCAAATGAAAAGGAGGGGGTGTCAAACAGAGTTAACAAATTATCAACTATCCCGCTTAAAGGAACAATGTAGGGTATACAGAAAATTATATTACCAGGTAAGCAAGTTAACAAAATGGTTACAAAAGAAGATTAAATTTCCTGTCATTCATACACGCGCTAGTAAAGGCCTTCACTCATCTTGCTCTCACTTACCGATTGTGAAAAAAACGGGCACTCCATAGAATAACACAACAGCAGTTACACCGCAAACTAAATGTATGAGTGTTTGTTCAAGTTCTAGCCCCAGATTAGCGGGTAGGCTGTCGGCACATAAAAAGGATCCCGTAATCGCTGGAAAATGAATCTGTAATTGTGTCTCTTTTCTTAATAACAGTTTCTATGGGAGGGCACGGTCTCTGATACCGGTGTCGTGGAATATTCTAATCCACATATATAAATTATCAAGTAAATATAAAGCCTAATAAATACATATAATAAATAAAGGAAGAAGAATGGTAAAGAACAGTGCTGTCACAATGACTGTACTCGAAATCCCCTTGTTTTCTACTGCGTATGCAAATTGTAACGTTTCACGTTGATATTAAAGGCCTTCTGCAACATACACGCGTTTCCCAAACACACGATAAAATGTGCTGCCTTTCTAAGAAAAACCTTGAAATGTGCAAGTTGACCTAAATTTTAAATTCCATTCATGTCTTTTTCTACACTATGTTACCAAAACGAACGAACAGATGGACAAAAGGATAAAGAGAGAGGGAGGGCTGAAAATCAGGAACGCATGCAACACGCGTCGCACGATACACAAATGCTGCCATCACGCGTGTAAGACTACATGCACTAATTTTTTTCAGACGGACAGTGATAAAATACATATTTTGAACGCAGCCACTTAGCGCTTTTAAATTTGGATATTTGGGTTCCTTAGGGTTTGCTGACAAAGAATATGTACAACGTTATGCAAATAGTCTAGGAATTAACAAGTTATAACCAAAATAAAATAGTGGGGATGCCTGACAGCATGGAATCATTTCTGCTCATAAAATTTTTTTATAACGTGTTTGAAAAAAAAACTTACGTTACAGAAATAGCCTACCATGTAAACTCCAAATTGATTGGAGCGCAACAAATGAAAGACTAACCACGATTGGTCGGGCTATAAATACTATCTTGGTTGTTAGGGAGACGTAGAAAGGTAACATTTTTTCAAACACTTGTCGAAACGGGGCCTCATTGGCTAGACTCGCTGATATAATCACTTAGGAGCGTTAGTTCGAAACCACTTGTTTAAATAAGCTTGATAAAGCGACAGTGCGTTGAAGCCAGCTCATATTTTTGCTAAAATAAAAGCCTGGAACATAAGCAGATGGGAATTTGTGCCAGTAAATGTGCCAGAATTCATTGCTAATCAACGTATCTGTGTTTATTTCCATGAAATTGTGGTAAGCTTGAACCATTCAGTATCTTTTAATGAAAATTGAATGTAAATTGTTAATTTATGCCTGTATATATATGTGTAGTTCAGTGGCAAACAGGAGATAAAGCCTATAATGCTCCAGCCTGAACAGAGGGTGTCGGAGGGAAGTAAAACGGCATGGAATGGCCAAATAGTACACTGACACCTGGATGATTGATTAGACAGAAATAATGCTGGAAGTGCAGAGGCGTGGTAACCATTAAGGAGGTAAATACTGGTATAAAGTATTTCAGATGAAGCTGACAGTTGGCCTAACGCTCTGAACTCAATGTTTGTGTTGTATTGTGATCAGTGTAAAAGAGAATATAAATTAGTTATGAAGTAGAAGGTACATCCTTCTTGTTTTCAGGGACCGTGGTCTTGATGGTACTGAGCAGCACCTGGTCAGAGCTTTGCTGAATCCAGAGTCGGACAGCATACTCCTTGGTCTTTTTAGCTATCAGTGAGGTGTCTCCAGAGCCCAGGGGAGAATTCGAGCAGAGGAGTCCTTTCCTGCCGCCATCACTCAAGATAAGCAGATTTGGCCAGCTGAGCTCAACATTATGTCCCCTCATCTTGAAATAACTTTGTAAAAATAACATTCAGAGGGGAATTTAATTGTCTTAATATCAGGAACTGAGAACATCTCCAATACTAGTCCCTAAAGACAAACTATTGAAGTCATGATGACAAATACCAACAGAGCTTGAACAAAACAAAACCAGTATTACCTCATTTTACTACTACACAACTGACACACATAGGATATTTGTAATAATATATGTCACTACAATATTCATATTAAATACATTCTGTACATAACTTGTAATTTAAATTGATTGTGATTCCTGGTTCCCTTGTAGTTGAATCAGGACACATATTCATTCATGCCAGTAATGAATACATATTGTTATTTGAAAAGTTATCAGTGACTCTTTTAAGATATCCTTGTAGAGTGTTATATGTATGTGAGTGTCACAGTGTTGTCAAGTGTAGTGGAATAAATTAAATTGTTTATCTGTCTGTTGTTGTGACTTACACTTCATCATACACATACCCTAGACACATAACGTAGTCATCACACTATTCCAGAATAATTCTGACTGAGATATATAGATATGTGGTAGCAAGTAAGGTTATCTATAATACACTACTCTTAATAGATATAGATACCTTCACAGCTGATCTCAGTCAGTACACTAAGTCCCCTATAAATATTTATAACATCCCACTTCACCACATATATTGGGGGCTCGTCCGGGATTTTGAATCTTTCCCTATTAAAAATATTGGGGGTAATTCACTTCAGGGAATATAAGAATTAAAAGGTATCCTTGGGTGGAATTAAATAAGGTTGAGCTCACGGTGCCTGTGTTGTCCATTATATATATTTAGAGATTAAATTGTTGGTTAGACATTGTAGAAATTTACCTGATAGACAATGGCGGACCTGGCCAAGTTTCGATCTGCTGCTGTTCAGACTGCAAAAGAGTTAGGATTAGATGGGCAAGTTATGGTTGCCTATGTCACGACGGAATGTGACAAATTTATTGAACGCGAAGAAAGAAGATTAGAAAAAGAAGCCGAAAGAAGGTTAGAGGCTGAAAGGGAAATTAAGAAGTTACAGTTTGAAGCTGAGGCTGAGACTAAGAGGTTGCAGATTGAGGCTGAGGCTAAGAAATTGGAAGCAGAAAGAGAAGACAAAAGATTAGCTGCAGAAAGAGAAGCCGAGGAAAGAAGACAGGCTGCAGAAAGAGAAGAGAAGAAATTAGCTGCAGAAAGGGAAGAGAAGAAATTAGCTGCAGAAAGGGAAGAGAAGAAATTAGCTGCAGAAAGGGAAGAGAAGAAATTAGCTGCAGAAAGGGAAGAGAAGAGATTAGCTGCAGAGAGGGAAGCAGAAAAGGAGGAGAAAAGATTACAAAGGGAACATGAATTACGACTAAGGGAGTTTGAGTTTCAAGGCCATGCTCCTGAAAATGGTGCCAGTCCCTTTGCCTCTGATGCTACGGTTACTCAGGGAGCCTCAACCTCAGCTATGAACTTTCATTTAGATCATTTTGTTGAGAAAGACGATGATATTGAGAGCTATATAAATAGGTATGAACTATTAGCTACCACGTATGGGTTAGAGAGAGAAAGGTGGAGCTTAAAGTTATCTCAGGGACTTCGTGGGGCAGCTTATGAAGTTTTTGCAAAAATGAGCAGAGGTGATCAGGAAAATTATGACATGCTAAAGCAGGCTCTTTTGTTAAGGTATGAAAAGAATGCAGAATTTTATAGGAAAAAATTTAGGAATGCTAAACTACTGTCAGGTGAAACCTATCACCAGTTCTCTGCACGAATAGAGACATACTTGGAGAAATGGACTTCTCTGGGGAAAACCCAAGATCTTAAGGAAATGGTCCTTATAGAGCAATTAAGAGAGTCCATGGCTCCAGACCTGAGAAAGTTTCTCATGGAACAAGGTGCAGAGAGGCTGGGTGAGTTGCTAAATGTTGCTGAAAGGTATCAAGCAGCTCAAGCAGAGGTAACAGGTAATAAAAAGAAACAAGTGGATAACTTTAGGGCACCACAGAACTTTAATAAATTTGATCCTAAGGATCAAAATAAAGGTAAGCACCAATTTGATAGGCCACGGTATGAAAATAAAAATAAATTCCCACAATTCGATGAAAGGAAATATGATGAAAGAAAATCTTTCAACCAAGGAAAAAGGTGGTGTAAAAATTGTAAGATGAACAATCATGACACTGACCATTGTAGAAGGAAACCTCCTCATTTTGCTGCTATGACATCGGGGAAAAAGGAAAAGAAGGGCAAACCTGAAGAATTACAGGAACCATACCACCCCCCAGTGTGTGAAGATGTCATCTGTAATGGTGTCACTATAAGATGTTTATATGATACCGGTTTAGATTACGATTCCGTTGTGAGTTCTCACCTGGTGCAGGCCGATCAATACACCACAGAAACAGTGGAGATTCAAACTGCAACCAAGGATGTAGCTACCATGACACTTCCCGTCGCCCGAATAAAAGTGAAAACGCGATATGTGGAAGGAATCATAAAAGCAGCAGTGATAAATGAGCCAATCTACCCTCTAATATTGGGGTGTAGATATGTCTTCTTGGGGAATCCCAAGAGACCTGTGATATTGGCAACAGTGCAGACCAGATCACAGTCAAAGAAGGAGGAGGATAATCCCATAAATACTCACCCAGATGAGATGAGGAAGGCACAGGCTGAGGACAAAACACTCAAGCCATGTTTCAAGAAGTTGCCCAAATCTCATACACCTCCAGGCAAGGGAGAGTTTTATATGAAGAACAAACTGATATATAGGAAGGCTGGATCTGAATCCAATGGTCACGGACAGCTGGTCCTTCCCACTTCATATAGGACTAAAGTGTTGGAACTAGGGCATGCGATTCCCTTCAGTGGTCATATGGGAATCAGCGCAACAGGACAGCGAATAGCTTGTCACTATTTCTGGCCAGGAATAACTGAAGATATCAAACGATATGTAAAATCCTGTCCAGAGTGCCAACGAGTAGCACCTAAACATTGGACTGCACCAGCAACTCTGGGGGAAATGCCCATAGTGGGAACACCCTTTGAGAGAGTTGCCGTGGATCTTGTGGGACCTCTCACCCGAACCAAGAGAAGGAACAGCTACATTCTGACTCTGGTGGACACTTGTTCTATGTGGGGAGAGGCAGTAGCCCTGTCATCGATTGATTCAAAACATGTGGCAGAGGCATTGCTCACAATTTTCACAAGGTTAGGCTTTCCCAATCAAATCTTGACTGATAATGGCTCTCAGTTCAAGGGGAAACTAACTGAAGAAGTTTTCAGGATCTTCCAGGCCAAACACTTCCATTGTAGTGTGTATCATCCCCAAGGGAACGGCCAAGTGGAAAGATTTAACGGCACATTGATGTCGATCCTGAGAAAGTTGGCACACGAAAAACCAGATACATGGGACCAGTACCTGCACGCCGCCCTCTTTGCTTATCGGGAGGTACCCCATAGTTCAACCGGTATGGCCCCGGCAACATTATTGTTTGGAAGGCCAATAAAAGGTCCACTCGAAGCTATGTTAAGAACGTGGACTGATGAAAAGGCAGAGGAAAACATTACATCTTCATACCAATATGTGAATGAGCTGACCACTCGGTTAAAAACTGGCTGGAAACTTGCCAATGAAAATTTGAAACAAGCCAGGAAGAAACATGCTGCCTATTATAACAGGAAGGCGAAAGACAGAAATTTGGCTGTGGGAGAGAAAGTACTGCTTCTTTTGCCCGGGAGTCAGAATAAGTTACAAATTGGATGGCAGGGTCCATATACAGTTTTAGAGAAGGTGTCTAGAACAAATTATAAGATAGATAAGAAGGGGAAAGAAAAAATCTATCATGTGAATCTCCTGAAGAAATATTTGGAAAGAGAACATCAGGAAGAGACACACTTGTTGACCTTGTCCATCGCCATGGAGATGAAAAAGGAACCACTTTCATCATTTGAATATCCATTACACCCCTGTGAGACAGCAGCACAGGTGAAAATCAGTACACATTTAACGAAAACTCAGAAAGAGAGAGTGCAACAGGTTCTAAATAATCATGCAGAGGTGTTAACAGACCGACCAGGGCATACAAACCTATTGGAATATGATATGAAACTAATAGACTCCACACCTGTCTGTATGAAACCATATTCGATTCCGTTTGCTAAGGAGAAAGCTTTGAAGGAAGAGATAGACTATCTGTTGAAGGAAGGAATTATTTCGCACAGTGAATCTTCGTATAGTTCCGGTGTTGTACTCTTAAGGAAGCCCTCTGGAGAACATAGACTCTGTATAGATTACAGGAGACTGAATGCTATTACAGAAGGACAGGTGGATCCATTGCCGGATACAAATCAGCTGTTTGCCAGACTAAATAAAGCTAAATATTTCTCAAAAGTGGATCTGAGTAAAGGATACTATCAGATTCCAGTAAAGCCTGAGGTTAGACCATACCTAGCTTTTAGTACCTCAGAAGGACACTATGAGTTTAATAGATTGCCATTTGGATTGAAGAATGCGCCTAGTGTCTTCTCTAGAATGATGAGAAAATTATTGGATCCTCTGAATAATCCCTGTATAACAAATTTTATGGATGATATCCTTATAGCAACAGAAACATTTGAGGAACACATTGACTCTCTGAACATGCTGTTTGATCGACTTAGGGAGGCAAATTTAACAGCCCGACCAACCAAATGTTGCGTTGGATGTAAAGAATTGGAATTTTTGGGACACACAGTTTATCAGGGAAACATGACCCCTGACCCAAAGAATTTAGAGAAACTACAGAAAGCCCCGAGACCACAAACCAAGAAGGACGTGAGATCCTTTGTCTCATTATGTGGTTTCTACCAGAAGTATATCAAAAACTTTAATTCCATATGTGCACCGTTAACTGAATTGACACGTAAAGGACATCCAGATCGCATTACATGGACACCACAATGTGAAATGACTTACCAAGAATTGAAGGAAAAGCTCACAAGTAAACCCATTTTGAAATTACCTGACTTAAGTCAAGAATTCATAGTAAGGACGGATGCAAGTAATATTGGGTTAGGTGCAACTCTACTACAGAAATCAGATGCATTGGATGGGGAATTAAGCCCAGTGGCATATGCTAGCAGAAAGTTGAATAAAGCTGAAATCAACTACTCAACTAGCGAAAAAGAATGTCTTGCAGTAATATGGGCGATAAAGAAATTCAATATTTATCTATATGGGAAGGCATTTAAGTTGCAAACAGACCACAAACCTTTATCGTTTCTAGCACAGGCTAGGCATGAGAACTCTAGGTTACTCCGATGGTCTTTACTTCTGGCTCCATATAATTTTAGCATTGAGTATATATCTGGAAAAACCAATTTGGGAGCGGATTTTTTAAGCCGCCATCCGTGTGATGAGAATCACCGTAAACCCCAGAAATAATAATAAATTTCTCTATGTGAATATAGAATAAAGGACTGACATATAATGTCTGTTTTAAGAGGGGAGGTGTCGTGGAATATTCTAATCCACATATATAAATTATCAAGTAAATATAAAGCCTAATAAATACATATAATAAATAAAGGAAGAAGAATGGTAAAGAACAGTGCTGTCACAATGACTGTACTCGAAATCCCCTTGTTTTCTACTTCGTCGGCAAATTGTAACGTTTCACGTTGATATTAAAGGCCTTCTGCAACATACACGCGTTTCCCAAACACACGATAAAATGTGCTGCCTTTCTAAGAAAAACCTTGAAATATGCAAGTTGACCTAAATTTTAAATTCCATTCATGTCTTTTTCTACACTATGTTACCAAAACGAACGAACAGATGGACAAAAGGATAAAGAGAGAGGGAGGGCTGAAAATCAGGAACGCATGCAACACGCGTCGCACGATACACAAATGCTGCCATCACGCGTGTAAGACTACATGCACTAATTTTTTTCAGACGGACAGTGATAAAATACATATTTTGAACGCAGCCACTTAGCGCTTTTAAATTTGGATATTTGGGTTCCTTAGGGTTTGCTGACAAAGAATATGTAAAACGTTACGCAAATAGTCTAGGAATTAACAAGTTATAACCAAAATAAAATATTGGGGATGCCTGACAGCATGAAATCATTTCTGCTCATAAAATTTTTTTATAACGTGTTTGAAAAAACTTACGTTACAGAAATAGCCTACCATGTAAACTCCAAATTGATTGGAGCGCAACAAATGAAAGACTAACCACGATTGGTCGGGCTATAAATACTATCTTGGTTGTTAGGGAGACGTAGAAAGGTAACATTTTTTCAAACACTTGTCGAAACGTGGCCTCATTGGCTAGACTCGCTGATATAATCACTTAGGAGCGTTAGTTCGAAACCACTTGTTTAAATAAGCTTGATAAAGCGACAGTGCGTTGAAGCCAGCTCACATTTTTGCTAAAATAAAAGCCTGGAACATAAGCAGATGGGAATTTGTGCCAGTAAATGTGCCAGAATTCATTGCTAATCAACGTATCTGTGTTTATTTCCATGAAATTGTGGTAAGCTTGAACCATTCAGTATCTTTTAATGAAAATTGAATGTAAATTGTTAATTTATGCCTGTATATATATGTGTAGTTCAGTGGCAAACAGGAGATAAAGCCTATAATGCTCCAGCCTGAACAGAGGGTGTCGGAGGGAAGTAAAACGGCATGGAATGGCCAAATAGTACACTGACACCTGGATGATTGATTAGACAGAAATAATGCTGGAAGTGCAGAGGCGTGGTAACCATTAAGGAGGTAAATACTGGTATAAAGTATTTCAGATGAAGCTGACAGTTGGCCTAACGCTCTGAACTCAATGTTTGTGTTGTATTGTGATCAGTGTAAAAGAGAATATAAATTAGTTATGAAGTAGAAGGTACATCCTTCTTGTTTTCAGGGACCGTGGTCTTGATGGTACTGAGCAGCACCTGGTCAGAGCTTTGCTGAATCCAGAGTCGGACAGCATACTCCTTGGTCTTTTTAGCTATCAGTGAGGTGTCTCCAGAGCCCAGGGGAGAATTCGAGCAGAGGAGTCCTTTCCTGCCGCCATCACTCAAGATAAGCAGATTTGGCCAGCTGAGCTCAACATTATGTCCCCTCATCTTGAAATAACTTTGTAAAAATAACATTCAGAGGGGAATTTAATTGTCTTAATATCAGGAACTGAGAACATCTCCAATACTAGTCCCTAAAGACAAACTATTGAAGTCATGATGACAAATACCAACAGAGCTTGAACAAAACAAAACCAGTATTACCTCATTTTACTACTACACAACTGACACACATAGGATATTTGTAATAATATATGTCACTACTATATTCATATTGGTAAATTCTGTACATATAACTTGTAATTTAAATTGATTGTGATTCCTGGTTCCCTTGTAGTTGAATCAGGACACATATTCATTCATGCCAGTAATGAATACATATTGTTATTTGAAAAGTTATCAGTGACTCTTTTAAGATATCCTTGTAGAGTGTTATATGTATGTGAGTGTCACAGTGTTGTCAAGTGTAGTGGAATAAATTAAATTGTTTATCCGTCTGTTGTTGTTATGACTTACACTTCATCATACACATACCCTAGACACATAACGTAGTCATCACACTATTCCAGAATAATTCTGACTGAGATATATAGATATGTGGTAGCAAGTAAGGTTATCTATAATACACTACTCTTAATAGATATAGATACCTTCACAGCTGATCTCAGTCAGTACACTAAGTCCCCTATAAATATTTATAACATCCCACTTCACCACAACCGGGGTGAGGATGGTGTGGTCTATTTGACTAGGCCGCTGATAATAAAATTCTTACGCGTGCTGGTACACTTTATCCGTGAGGTATGGTTTAAGTCCAGTGAGACAACTAGTCACATCACTGTTCAGGAAAATATGTATTCTCTCTCTGTATCAGTAAACTAACAAAAGCTTGGGCCAGTGTTCTTCTTCCCGTTACAACTTAATTTGCTTGATGGTGCGTTAAATTTGTCTTTCGGTGTGCTTTCTTTGCTATAAGTTAGATAGCGGAATTCCAAACATAAAATCGCCTCAAAGATTAAAAATTTACACAGTCTCAACAAGTTCTGAGTCAAGGGAACTCTAAACACTGTTTATGCTTTGCTTTGCTTAGATTGATTTGCTTTATTGCCTTCTTAATGCTGGGATCGCACAGGTTACGATCACTCTGTGTGAAAGAAAAAAAGACATGTAATATACCGAAAACAAATAACCTTCTAAAGCGCGATGAATTTCCCGTTAAGACTATTTTATATACGCTCGCGTATATAATTATGTATTTAATAAAACACTGCGCGAGTTTTAGTGGTTAAAACACACATCTATAAATATATGACTTAACTAAATTTATTAATTATAAATTCCTTCGCGACTTTAAAAGTTAATTTAAGCATTTAACATCTATTATCTTTTGGAAATAATATAGCAGGTATATCATTACATTTACAACTGGAACTATTGAGACGGTTTAATTTAATAGATTTAAATTAACACAAAATCCAGTGAAATAGAATGAATGAACTAGACCACTTATCACTTTACACAATATATATATTACCGCTTTGCACAGAATAGAATTCACTGCAAATATGTATAAAAATCCACGGGATAATCTAGCAAGATTTCAAATATAGCTAGTGCTTCTGTTAAGTTCTGGCCAGCGAGTGATAAAGTGTATTTCTACGTGGTCTGTATATATCTAGAATGAAATGAAAAATGAGTGGGACATGAGAAACTTGACAGCTTTTTAGATCTCAGAAGACTTTTGGGGATCTGACCGCCAGACCAAAGAGAGAAGCCGCCCCTGGCCTCTCGTATCTTCGCTCGCTGCTTGCGTCGGCTTTCCCCGTTCGCTCCCACTGCGATCGGTTCCGTGTTTAACACCGAGATGCGAAATCGTTTCAGGGACCACTACAGTCTTTGATAGCATGCCGCCCGTCCTTCCTGAGATCTCCCCCAGTGTCTTTCTTCTGACCGCTCTGGTCCATCTTGCGAGCGGTTTAGTGTTCGCGCGAAGATGAGAAATACCTGCGAGAAACTAGCTTCTCTGCTCGGGATCGTCTCAGTGTCTTTAGATCTCATGCCGCATACTAAATGAGTCCCGGTGGAATCGGTTCGCTCTGGCGAAACCAAAAAGTTACAACAAATGTTCAGGGGTTCTAATGTTATGAAAAGCTAAAAGTCCCTTTAATCATCCATCAAATCAGGGAAAATTCACTTGTCGAACTAGACGTACGTCACAATTAGTACAAACACTCCTGGGCGGAAGCGATTAGCGATTATGCCTCGCTTCCCCCTGTTTCCAGGTGGGCTAATCTTAAACTAAACGGTGTTTCAGCCATACTCAACTTGGTTTCTTTTGTTTTCTCCGCCGGTGTTTCTAACATGTGTGCGATAAACACCACCTTCAAGATGGGCATACGTGTCTGACCGGATGAATTACATAGACGGTAAACAAATCCTACCACGTTTGTCGTATCATTACCGACACGGGGTGATAAAATTATAATCCGCCCACTTGTCTAATAGCCGTGAAGTGACAGAGAAAGTGTATACACATCGATGAAAAGGAAGAAGAAAATGTAGGCGCATGAAATGTGCCAAATAATAAGAGAATGAGTGTGAGAACAAAGGGTCGGAAAAATACATGCACAAACGTATCGTCACACTGAGAAGTGTGATATAAGTAAACTTTGACAACACTTTACGGAAATCACAATTCCACGTATGGAAAGTGGCTGTTTAAAGTCTCAAACTTATGAGTCACGCAGGAAATTGCATAAGCACTACGCTATCATAACATGTACTTTGAATGCCATTGGTTTGGCAATTCGAGTTGTCATAAACAATCGCTCTGATTGGGAGTTGCCTAGTAGTAGACAACAAGAGTTCGTGGGTGAAGTCTGAGATATAATGTAGGACTTTTTAGATACACGGCACTGCATTTCCCGAATCGTCAAGTAGACAGCTCGGACTAAAGCCAGGAAACAATAGAAGTAAAGATTCTGACTTTAAATAGGACCGGACTTACAGGAACATTTCTGAACACTACAGCAAGGAAACCTTAAGTTTATTCATATAGAAACCGGACTTATAAAGGACTTACTCGCAAAGTCGCAGAGGGATTGCTAATAGAACTAAATAACCCGACATGTGTTCTCGGCATCTATAGCAAGTTGCTAAGACTATTTTCCTGAGCAAGAATTAAAAGATTTCTCAATTATTGAGATGAGTTGTAATATACTTCTTATACTTTGAATTTGACATGTTTATACTTGCTAGTGGTGTTAAAGATTCATACTAGGCTGGCAACCTCAGCATCTGAAAAGGATACATTCATGAACAACCACAGCAAGCGCCGATGATTACTTCATGCTAGTTCTCACGGAAGAACCAAAAGCAGAGGTAACCCTTGACTCCGAATGGAGCAGGGAATGAGTGATGATTACATCAACCTGTGCATAGTTGTATATTATAATGTTGTGAATGTATGTAAACTTAATATTCTCCTTAAGCCACAAGCCACTGCCGCTGTCCAGTCACAATTTTTTCTTTAACTTAACTGACATACTGGTGATTTTTCTTCACTTGCCCTGAGTGATACGATATACAGATATACGCTAAGGGAGAGTAAAAAGTCTGAGAAAAAGAAAAACGGCTGACGAACAGGGGGAAAGGCGCCTGATTAACATCAGGAAAACAAAGACTTAGTAGCGGAATTTGTTCTTTTATTCCCTCTAAAGTTTGTGGTACCAGCACAAGGCGACCCGACGTTTTGTGATACGACCAGAAGAGACCATTTGCTGTACTAACATTCTGTGGGTCAAAGCTTGTAATTGACTCTTGAAACCTACATTCCACGGGTTGTGAAGATTCTTGCCTTGACCAGGAGAGGTTACTTCCTGGCTGATCTGGAAACGTGCCCTCACTACAGAGACGAGTCTACGGAACTAGCAGCATCGGCACTTTAGCATTTTGGCAAGTCCCATCTTTAGCCGGCCAAAGAAGGAACATTTTTTTCTAATATTAAGCTTACGAAAGCCGATATATTCCATGATGAGACTTACTTTTTTATTAATCACCAGTTCTTATTTATTTACAAGTGTTAAAGTAATTGATCATTAAATTTGTCTATATTGTTTTCTACAAATTCATAGTTGAATTAATTATTACAAAGAGAGTGCACACGTGTGAATCAGTATTCTAATATATATATATATATATATATATATATATATATATATATATATATAAGGTAAAGGAACCCGTTACACGCCCATTGAGGCATATTGGGAATATGGTGTTAGGCCCATATTATCTTGACCGTCGGCACACGAGGGGTGATGTGGTCGGCATCACGCCGGCCGCCTTAACCTTCCCAGAGTAGCTCTGGTACCCATTTGGGGGCTGGGTCGACCCAGGAGCCGTTTGTGGCCTAAAAATTTTCCGCCTCATCATATATATATATATATATATATATATATATATATATATATATATATATATATATATATATATATATATATATATATATATATAAAGTTATATCTACATCTAAAGTGCCAAGACAGGCAATAATAATAATAATGTGCAGAGGAATTTTACTGTTAATTCAGTTGGGGTCTTGAACGAGCTAATATTATATCTCTTCACAAAAGACGACGCGAAAGATAAAGAGTTAACGTGCTCAGACCCATTAAACATTGTTCTCGATTTCTTAAATATCTTGTGAATACTCCCTCGAGGTAGAAGCATCACCATCCTTCTATCTGCATCTCTGCCAAGAGTAATCTTGTGCGAAGGTAGACACTTTTGAAGACCAACATTAGTTACTCTAGGTTTTGGCCACTGTTGGACCCCTACTGCAGAGCAAGGGAAGGCAACCCGTGACATTGTCTTACCATTTAAATCCTTCTATTCTACGCCAGCTCTCATTTATGAAAGTTTGTAGTTTCTTGGTTGTTCTTTTTATTTACTATATTGAATGTTTACAAAAAGAGCTCCAACAGTGTGCCAAGTAAACCTCTGACCCTGTTGACAAAAAAATGCGAGACCATCTGAACATACTTATGCAGGATACACATAGCTCTATTATCGAAATCGAGGGCATATTCCGTGAGAGAGAACTGGCTCGATCAAGAAAATTCCAACATGTTCAAAAGTTTTCCCCTGAGATTTGTTGATGGTTATTGCAAATGGTGGAATGATTGAAAATTGTCGACGCTGCAGGATAAATGGTAAATTCACATCGCGAGGGGCCATGTAGATTCGCAGAATGTTGATCTAAACGTCCGAATTAAGTGTGGTTATTCTTACATCTCTAAACAACAATTAATCAGACCTCTATATTTGGAGATGCGCCCTAATATAAACGACTGGGTTGAACGGAACGCGCCTCGCCAAAACGAGGCAAAACTTTTTTGTTGTTTTTAAATCTTTAAACACTTGTCTTCGAAGATAGCTTTTTAAGATATTTCGCAGCAATTGTTTCTTCATCATATACAATTTACTTAGGTGGTGACAGTGAGAATGATTATCAACATTTTCTTCCATTTTTTAAAAATTCCCAACGATAAAATTCCCCGACGTGAATGAATGTTCCCCTATAATATTAGCTCGTTTTTAATATCCCATACTATTTGTTTTACATCCGGTGTTAAACAAAGTCTGAACATGCACGCCGTTCACAGAGAATGTTATTGGCACATGCACACCGTCCTTTGGGCATTTTTCTTTAACGAGTGTTACTGTTTTCGGGAGCGCTACGAACAGATAGAATGACAGAAATAATTGGGAAACTATTTATATGGTTTCTCATGTGTTAGTCGTGTCAGCTCCGCTCTGTTCGGCGACGACCTCAGTTTTACTGAACTACAAGATTCTTCAAGGCAGAGCAAATACGAAAGCGCCAGCCCCACATACACACACACACACATGCGCACACTTTTTTATTTGTTTCTTTGTTTTTTTTAATTAAGCCGGGAAAAAAAGAAATACACAAACTGGGTATGGCCATCACTTGTAAATCGTAAGAGTAAAAGGAAACAAATCAGCATTTTTTAATCGCTTGCTGTCGTGCGTACATTTTATTTTCATGTATTCATTATCTTTCAAATCCCCAAATAACAAAGACATTCAATTCAACAAACTCGTACCACACCCTCTTGTCCCGTCTTTCCGTGTTTTCCACATCCCTTGAATTTCTATCTCCAATTCTGTTCTCCTTGCGTTTGTTTTCTTCTGCCTCTTTTATCCTGGGTATTCCAGAACAAGGACTACCTTGTAATACTATCAACAGGTTTCCTTCAGGTGTGTCTTAACCATCTCCAGGAAGTGTTTATTAGTTTTGCCTGAATGATTTATTTTATACGTCAGCATTGCTTATATTGCGATTCTTTAAAACAGCTTCTGACATATTTGTATTGAATGTTATCATTACTACATTTTTTATTTCAGTTATCCTCTTCATTCACTCTTAATCATACGTCTATACTTAAAGCAAGTGAAGCATTTCTTCACATCTAAGTGCACAAATTATATCTGTTTCCCGTTGGTTTCTCTTCAGTTCCGTCACGTAAATCTCGTAACCAAATCTCGTTATCGGAAAAGAGCAGCCCTGACCATTTCCGTTCCAAGCCCTTCATTATACACCCCGCCGGACACTGAGTAAAGTCTGATCCGTACTTTTACAACTAAAACAGAAACGCAAACGGCATACGTCACTTCCGGCAAATTACTTTATATTATAAACCAGAATAGAGGGACCGGTTCGTGGAGATTATTTAAACACTTTTTTAAATTTTCTTAATCAGAGAAGGAAAGAGAATATATGATTAGTTTTTAATGTATGGTTACTACATGTCGTTTCTTTTAAATTGTTGTTTAAAAGGAGGTAATTAATTTTGAAGAACTCAAACGCTCCGACATTATTTCTGAAACAATAACTGTGGGAACGAGAAGTCTGTTGAAAGAGTGAGATCATCTGAAATGAAGAATCCATTTCGCAGAGCCCGTGTACAAGACACGGTGTTGTCCGTTAGATTTATTGTCATGCGTACATATTATTGCTGCCATGAAAGTGAAAATGTAAATAGATGAAAGGATTTACAAATGAGGATCAAGCTTTCTCTTAATGTATAGTGAATATTCGCTAGAGCAGACACGGTTGCGGCATAATATGAAGGCAGAGGAAAACCAGCAGCGTGTTATTTCAGATCTGTTTCTATGGCGCTACATTCATCACACGTCTGCTCTTATCAGCATTTTGTAGACTGTCAGACATCGTTTTCCCGCTGTGCTCTTCAAATAATACAAACGATGGTTTGTCTCAATGTTTGCTGTATTCTTTAATAAAACTTCAGCTGTTCTGTTCAAACATGCTGTTCTCTCTATCTTACCTTGTAGTCCTTGTGAAAAGTGCTTTTGTCTCACCTTTTGTTTACACTGAACACAGAAGTAATAAAAAAAATGTTGTTGTCTGTATTTGTACTATATGTTGCTAGAATGTTAGTAATATAGTATGTAGTATGACAAAAATGATACCGAGTCAGTTTTACAGTTGAACGAAACAACAAATACACGGGACGTTACGTGGCTTATCCTTCGTCAGCAACAGTCACAAACAGAAGACAAAGATATTATTGGCACGGAAACACCCCCAAGCAGTTTATTGGCACGGAAACACCCCCAAGCAGTTTATTGGTACGGAAACACCCCCAAGCAGTTTATTGGTACGGAAACACCCCCAAGCAGTTCATTGGTACGGAAACACCCCCAAGCAGTTCATTGGTACGGAAACACCCCCAAGCAATTTATTGGTACGGAAACACCCCCAAGCAGTTTATTGGTACGGAAACACCCCCAAGCAGTTTATTGGTACGGAAACACCCCCAAGCAGTTTATTGGTACGGAAACACCCCCAAGCAGTTTATTGGTACGGAAACACCCCCAAGCAGTTTATTGGTACGGAAACACCCCCAAGCAGTTTAATGGTACGGAAACACCCCCAGGCAGTTTATTGGTACGGAAACACCCCCAAGCAATTTATTGGTACGGAAACACCCCCAAGCAATTTATTGGCACGGAAACACCCCCAAGCAATTTATTGGTGCGAAAACACCCCCAAGCAATTTATTGCTCCGGAAACACCCCCAAAAAGAAACCCTTGAGAAACGTATGTGTCTGTTTCCTACATAAATTGTTTGAAGTTTGATGGACAACTACAACGGATATTTGACATTTCCTCCTTCCGAAATTATTTAATCTTCGCATTTTACCAGCAGTTATGGCATTTTTTAAAAGCTAATCCTATTATTTTAATGTGACCGTCATTTTTGACCTTTCAAATATAACCTGAGTTTGACAAATGGCAGATTAATCAGTCGATTATGAAATCATGTCCACGATCATCATTTTTGTGTTGTCGGAAACGTGCAGTTTGTATTTTCTGGCAATCAAGAGCAAATATTTCTATCTTCTCTCTTCTCTTCGTCTCTTCCTTTTTTTTATATAACTCTCTTAGGAGGACATCGTTTAATTTTAATGTCACTTAATTTTAAGTTAAGACGCAAGGTCAATCACATATTCACTGGCTTCTCAAGAGTATAATAAGAGAGTGTTCCTTGAGAGTTCCGACATAAATCACCACTTTGAAATGTTAAAAGTTAATAGGTAGAAGTACTCTACTGGTAGAAACTGGAGGTCTTGTTATGATCAGATTTTCTCTTCAAGCCTAGTTGTTCTTTAATCTCCAGTCATTATTCAGCGGCGTATGACAATACTAAATATACACATTTATAACACATAAGGAAGGGAAACCACGAGGCCTGTAAACAGTAAATTAATATGAAACAAATATAAAGGTATGTTATAAGGCACTCGTAGGAAATAAAGAAGTAGAACACTAGACAACAGAAAAACAACAGACATGAGTGGCTTACCCAGGATTTGAACCCTGGACCTTCCGTGCGACAACACCGCCTAGCTATGCAAGCGAATCACACTGTCCTCCCTGCCATCTACGCATCCCCAAAAAAAGGATGTTTCAATGACAGGTCATTAGTGCGAACCTCAATACATAACACCGGAAGTTTACCATGGGCAGTTCAGCCTATTAATGACGCAATCACTTCTGTTGTTCCCCTATATATCAGTATTGGTCAGTCCAACAAGACAAAGACCTTAATACTGTGTCCAGTATGATAGTAGACTTAGAACAGCAAGAACAGGACAGAGGGTAGGTTTGGTATTGTATAAACATTTATAACACATAAGGAAGGGAAACCACGAGGCCTGTAAACAGAAAATTAATATAAAACAAATATAAAAGTATGTTATAAGGCACTCGTAGGAAATAAAGAAGTAGAACACTAGACAACAGAAAAACAACAGACATGAGTGGCTTACCCAGGATTTGAACCCTGGACCTTCCGTGCGACAACACCGCCTAGCTATGTGTCACGTAGGTTTTATATTCATTTAATTTCCTACTTCTTCCTATTCTTTCACCCGAAAATTCTCTCTTTTATTATCTCTGTATTTCATTTTTTCCTGTATTTTTTTACAACCATTCGTTTTGCGAATATTATTTTCATATAATTCGCAAACTTTACCTGTTTTCCTTTCTCTAAAACTGAGAATCGCGCTAGGACGATATTACGTAGATGTCAGGGCTGCAGGGCGTCAGAAGGCGTGATAAGTCGGTTCGCTGAACATAGGACGTAGCAAATCGTCTACATTCTCACCGAGCGCGCGAGCTTCTTCTCGGCATTAGTCCCGGTGAGGTGTGATACTTTACATCTGCACCGGTCAGTATCCAGACATTTGTCTGGAAAATCCCAAACTGACACGGCGCTCACTTGGGCCATGGTCAGCTGTAGTGTGAAAACTGCCCTGCAATGGAGTCAGGCTGTCTGGGATTTGAAACTGACACGCGTACATCGTGGTCAGTAGGTGACAGTTACGACACGCGTTAAGCGGACGTAAATGTTGGGAGTAGGGGAGATAATTTCGCTTGGCGAAATAAGTTTGGGCCCTTTGTCTGATTTTAAGATATTGGCCAAGTTTGAAACTTTAATTTCATTCTGGCTCATAGACTCACAGTAGATAGGTTGCTCGTAAACAGAATAGCTGTTAGCGAAGATCTCAGTTTGTTTCGGCAATTTGTCGAACTTCTAGACTTCCAGAAATATTTTCAGCATTTTTATTCTTAAGTTGTGCGACTACCTGTAATTCTGTGGTTGAGGTAATTAATATGATAGATATATAGATTTTGTGAGTGTTAAAGTGTTAAATCGCTTAATTCATTTTAATCTATTTCTTTAGCGCAGAAGAGAAATAAAGTGGTAGGCTATTATATTTTCTAGGGAAGCATTCAGTGGAAAGCAGACTAAAAATTTAATTTCTAGCTTATAACGGCAATTGTAGCTATTTATGAATTTAATTTAACTGCTAATACTCAGTCGAGTGTATTTTTCTAAACTAACGTATAAACTCTAGAATCGAGCCTCATGAATGGTGACGGAATACGCACGTGTTCCTAATTCATGAGGATTGCTGATTTTTAAATATAACTTACGTCACGGGAAGTTTAAATGATAAGCAAAGCTCTCTGCTTGCAAGTTTAAATGTAAGTTATAACCAGTACAGATTCTGTTTATTATATTATATGTGTTATTTTTCCTCCACACAGTGAAAGTTTTGGGGTGACCCTAACTTTACCAGCACCTAGTAGTAGTTTCCATACTTGTGAAGAAATAGACAGTCCTTATTTTGAACCACGTGGGTTTTCTCAAGTAACACTGATCTGACGGTGCAAGTTAGACAGAAATACTAATATCCCAATAACGGGTTTTCAAAGACTGTAATGATAAATACTGGACCTTGGAGCCAGATCTTAATTTCTTCTAGAAAACTCTACGTAATCTTTCTGCCTGGTGGCGCGAAATACTTCAAGTATTAACTAACATTTCCCGACTATCTATATATATTATTTGTGGACAAATCTGTGGTGTGACTAAAGTGAATCCTATACTGAGGGAAGGCACCGACCTGACATTCATCATTTCTAGAAACCTACGCTATTGACACTGTGCTCTGCTAACTCCCGCGCCTGGAATAATTGTTAGGTGACTTAATCAGACATTTGAACAAATTTGCATACCCAAGTAGTCGTTCCCGGAGACTCCAAGTTAAATACGTCTTTTGGAACTGGGGACTTCTTGGCAGAAGACTGCATTTTTTGAGTCTGTGTGAAAATCTAAAATCAATGTGTTCCAAGAGGCAGCAAGCAAAGTCGTGAGTACAAGTATGAGAAGCCATGGCGGAATGAATGAGTGTACGCTGGTTTGAGTGATATTTTCACTATTATATCTTTGACACCCTGTTGCTGTCCTAATTTTTTTTTTCAATCTGCATAATTTGTTGCTAAGGCTAGAGTTCTTGTGTTTTTGTCTTAGGTTAAATCAGATTTTTTTCAAACTCTGTGCATATAATTACGAGATAAAACAAAGAAAAACTCTTAGACTCAAACCCTATGTATCTGTGACTCGGGCGCCATCATCTGTTCTCTTAACGGGGCCGGGCTAAACCTAGAGTTAACACTATAACGGGGCTATCATCCTTGCAACATTTCCTTGATTTTTTTATGACTATGTGTATATGTATTTTCCTTGATGTACTTTCTTTGATGTTGTGAGCCGATTTTTCCTGATATTAAAATCGCTCTTGAACTTAATAATCGTGTTTGGTCAGCTCGTTCTAGATATATATATATCATTGTTATAGTTTTCCCACGTCTGTGTGTTTACCTGTCGTCACGTGTATGTGCGTGCCTGTGAGTGATAGAAATATACGTAATATGTATATTGGTGTAGTCTGTCTGACGCTGTAACTACTGTTGTAGAAGATAGGTGAGAGAGAGAAGAATTCTTTTCGCTTTCAGAGACAGCCACTATATCAAAATCTATCATCTCACGTGTGTGGAAATTCTATTACCTTTCACTAACTCTCACTGAGTCTATCACCTATTCAAACCTATTCAGAAGGGACCAAACCTAGTCTTAATTCTCCTATCGGAAATCTACGACAAATGAGGGCTCGTTTCCGGTCTTTGAACTTAGAATAGGAAGACGAGTACGACAAACGTGGACTCGTCTATCTGGATTTTGAACTTAAGATTCTGTATTCTGATATAGAGTAAGAGTGTGATGTCTTGTGAGTTGTTATATCTTTAAATAATTACCCCCTAGACTAGCGATCTGTTTACGGGCGTGCTGACCACACAAACTAATAAGTTTTTTTTCCACAGCATCTTTGAATAATATACATTTTGGTTACAGGTTGATTTTGTCGGGATATATGTTAACTGCTGATTGTAATACTAAATGCTGGTAAAGTGGTGAGTGTATAACATTCACTGGGTACTGAGGCAGAACGGCGTTTGAACTAAGTTAAGGAGTGTGTTTCGGACTTTTTGTCCAGATTAATTCCCTCCCTTACCCGATCTGACTTCAGGGGCGAACTTATAGTGGATTTTTAAAAATTAAGGGATTATTTTTCTCTTTAATTTTTGCAATATTCTTTTGCTTTTCCACTGTAGCAACTTATTTTTCAGTTGTAATCTTAACTACCATTTATTTGGCGTAGTCGTGTTTTGCATTGAGTGCTTTATTGCCGATAATAGCAGCGATAGTTAGATTTTATTTTGGAGGAGGTATCCCAGGGTTAAGGATATCATCTTTTGATTTTTGGAATTTTTTTCTCGTAAGTGGTAGGAACCAGGTTATTCTTTTTCCTATTTTCTATCTCCACGTGTCTCAGTCACTGACATAATATGGCCGAGAGGGCAAAGCTTAGACAACTTCTCAGGGACGAAGCGAGAGAGGAGGGACTGGAAGGAGAGAAGAAGCGAAAGCTTTTGTCAGAGACGAACTTGAGAGATATGATGCGGAGAGGAAAGCAGCGGAAGCTAAGGAAAAAGCAGCCGCAGATTTACAGCAGAAGAAGATGGATGAGGAAATGGAAATCCGCAGGATGCAGCAGGAGGAATGTGAGAAGGAGAGACAGCATGAGAAGGAGAGGGAGGAGAGACAGCAGGAGAAGGAGAGGGAGGAGAGACAGCTTGAGGAAAAAGAGAAACAGAGACAGCACGAGTTGGCGCTTAAAACTCTTGAGTTCCAAAGTCGTGGTGCTGCCTCTACCTCCAGCAATGGAGAGTCTTCTCCTCATTCTTCCTTAACTGACCCTGCTAACACTCAATCTCTTCAACTAAATGCTATGTCTTTCACTCTTGAATCTTTTCCTTGTCCAAATGAGAAGATTGACACATGGTTAGAAAAATTTGAGAAAATTGCAACTCTGTACGGGTTAGAGAGGTCGCGTTGGAATATGAAACTTTCCCAGGCCCTAAAAGGTTCTGCTTATGATGTTTATTCTAAGCTGGAAAGTAGCCAACAAGACGACTACGATGTGTTGAAGAAAGCGTTACTGGAGCGCTTTGAAATGAACGCTCGCAAGTTTTTGCAACTGTTTCGCAACAGCCGGAAAGAGAATTCTGAAACTTTTCACCAGTTCTCATCTCGTCTTAAGGGATATCTAACAAAGTGCCTTGAGCTTTCGCAGCTCCCCTCTACCTATGAAGGTCTTGAGGAACTTGTTCTAACTGAACAAATAAAGAACACTTTGTCTGCTGATACCCGGAGATTTCTCGCTGAGCAGGGGGCAGAAAAACTTGAAGACATTTTGGAAAAGTCTGAGCGTTATCACAATGCGCTGGCTGAACTACCGGCCACAAAGCGGAAACCGACAGAGGAGCATTTTCGAAAACATAACCTAGAGCAATCTTCTCAGGCTTCTAACCAAAATAACCACAGAGAAACTGGACCTCAAAACCCCCCTCCTGAAAAATCCAAGTTCTACAAGAACAAGTACCCCAACCACCCCAAACAGTCTGATCAACCCGACCGCCCTACATGGCAGCGTAGCCAGAAAGGACAAGGTGGCAAAGGGAGAACCCCTGAGCACGGGACATATGATCAGACCGAGCACACCGAGCCGAAACGCATCGGATGCTTATTGACAGTCTCGCAAGGCGGAATTATTGACAGTGATTCCCAACCTGTTGGGGATAGACCCTCAACGCGAGGTACTGTTACTTTGAACGGTTCTCAAACTTCTTGCTTATTTGACACGGGGCTTTCTTATGATTGCATTGTTGCCAGAAAGCTGGTTAAACCCGGTCAAGAGACAGGAGAGACCGTCCAACTTTGTGGAGTTCGTAAGAGTGATGCACCTACAGCGCTTCCCATCGCATTGGTGGAGATACACTCTGACTTTGTCAGAGGTGTGATCAAAGCGGCTGTTATGGATGATCCCATCTACCCAGTCATACTTGGCGGGAGATACGTGTGTATTGGGAAACCGGAAGAGCCGATTGTGGCAGCAGTAACTACAAGAGGGCAAACCAAGAAGGAACGGGAGCCTGCGCCAAATTTGTTACCTATGGAACTTAAAGAAGCGCAATACAAGGACCCTACTTTGGCACCCTGCTTTAGGAAACTGCCCATGGCTAAGGAACCCAAACAGCACGGGGACATTTTTTCTAAGGATGGCGTACTTTATCGGAGAACGGGCAAGCCTGACCAAGGTTACAACCAGCTCCTAGTACCGAAACAGTACAGAAGCCAAATCCTAGAAATGGGGCACTCTCTTCCCTTTAGCGGACATATGGGACAGAACGCCACAAACCAACGTATAACCACTCATTATTGGTGGCCAGGAGTAAATACTGATATTATCAGGTACGTCAAATCCTGTGCCCAGTGCCAACGTGTACCACCCAAGCAACGGACACCCCCAGTCCACATGGGTGAAATGCCAATAATGGGAACACCATTCGAACGGGTTGTGATCGACATTTTAGGGCCTTTCGAAAGGACTAAAAGAAGGAACAGGTTCATCCTGACCTTAGTCGATACATGCACTTTATGGGCAGAAGCTATCCCGCTAACATGCGCAGATGCCAAGCATGTCGCAGAAGCCCTCGTGCAGATTTTCACTCGGTTGGGATTCCCTCAGCAAGTGTTGACGGATAATGGATCTCCATACCGAAACCTGTTGATGGATGAGATCGTTAAGATCTTGAGGACCCAACACATCCACACTAAGCCATATACTCCGGCGGAAAATGGGCTCGTGGAACGTGCTAATGGAAACCTCACCATGATGCTAAGTAAGCTGGCACAAGTGAAACCTGAAGATTGGGATCTCTGTATTCCTGCAGCATTATTTGGCTACAGAGAATCTCCTCATACTTCCACAGGATTTCCGCCAGCTACACTCTTATTTGGCAGACCCATTAAGGGCCCGCTTGAAGCCTTACTTCAGTCTCTGACAGACGAGAAGGCGGATGAGACAGTTGTCTCAGCAAGTAAATATGTGTCGGTTTTAAAGGAAAGGTTGAAACTAGGGTGGGACCTAGCAACGACTAACTTTAAGCGAGCACGCACAAAGCACGCTAACCGATACAGGAAAGTCGCGAAAGAGAGAGAACTGGAAGCAGGAGAGAAAGTTTTGGTGTTACTCCCTACCGAGAACAACCAACTGAAGATCGGATGGCAAGGGCCGTTTACCGTCCTGAAAAAGATTTCTAAGGCTAACTACCAGATCTCTATTGAAGGAAAGGAGAAGGTTTTCCATTTAAATCTCTTAAAGAGATACTTGGAAAAACCAGTGCCAACCTCCGACCATCTCCTGACGATCGCCAAAACTGACGAAGATGATGATAGTGGCAGGGATATTCCACCGCTATCACAGGAAATCTTTCAAAAATGTCAGAAGCGGCGACGCTCTTTCAAGCGCGCATATGAGACATTCCAGGGGAAGGAAACTTTGAGGAGTGGACTTGAGTAGGAATTGGACAGAGATGGAGGGGGAAGATGAGAGGGAAGAGGACAGACACCCCGAAGCTACGGTTATAGGAAATTAAACTCCATAACGTAGACATGGAGTGCTTCCATATCTTAAAGGGGGGAGGCTCTGTCACGTAGGGTTTATATTCATTTAATTTCCTACATCTTCTTCCTATTCTTTCACCCGAAAATTCTCTCTTTTATTATCTCTGTATTTCATTTTTTCCTGTATTTTTTTCATCCATTCGTTTTGCGAATATTATTTTCATATAATTCGCAAACTTTACCTGTTTTCCTTTCTCTAAAACTGAGAATCGCGCTAGGACGATATTACGTAGATGTCAGGGCTGCAGGGCGTCAGAAGGCGTGATAAGTCGGTTCGCTGAACATAGGACGTAGCAAATCGTCTACATTCTCACCGAGCGCGCGAGCTTCTTCTCGGCATTAGTCCCGGTGAGGTGTGATACTTTACATCTGCACCGGTCAGTATCCAGACATTTGTCTGGAAAATCCCAAACTGACACGGCGCTCACTTGGGCCATGGTCAGCTGTAGTGTGAAAACTGCCCTGCAATGGAGTCAGGCTGTCTGGGATTTGAAACTGACACGCGTACATCGTGGTCAGTAGGTGACAGTTACGACACGCGTTAAGCGGACGTAAATGTTGGGAGTAGGGGAGATAATTTCGCTTGGCGAAATAAGTTTGGGCCCTTTGTCTGATTTTAAGATATTGGCCAAGTTTGAAACTTTAATTTCATTCTCGCTCATAGACTCACAGTAGATAGGTTGCTCGTAAACAGAATAGCTGTTAGCGAAGATCTCAGTTTGTTTCGGCAATTTGTCGAACTTCTAGACTTCCAGAAATATTTCAGCATTTTTATTCTTAAGTTGTGCGACTACCTGTAATTCTGTGGTTGAGGTAATTAATATGATAGATATATAGATTTTGTGAGTGTTAAAGTGTTAAATCGCTTAATTCATTTTAATCTATTTCTTTAGCGCAGAAGAGAAATAAAGTGGTAGGCTATTATATTTTCTAGGGAAGCATTCAGTGGAAAGCAGAGAAAAATTAAATTTCTAGCTTATAACGGCAATTGTAGCTATTTATGAATTTAATTTAACTGCTAATACTCAGTCGAGTGTATTTTTCTAAACTAACGTATAAACTCTAGAATCGAGCCTCATGAATGGTGACGGAATACGCACGTGTTCCTAATTCATGAGGATTGCTGATTTTTAAATATAACTTACGTCACGGGAAGTTTAAATGATAAGCAAAGCTCTCTGCTTGCAAGTTTAAATGTAAGTTATAACCAGTACAGATTCTGTTTATTATATTATATGTGTTATTTTTCCTCCACACAGTGAAAGTTTTGGGGTGACCCTAACTTTACCAGCACCTAGTAGTAGTTTCCATACTTGTGAAGAAATAGACAGTCCTTATTTTGAACCACGTGGGTTTTCTCAAGTAACACTGATCTGACGGTGCAAGTTAGACAGAAATACTAATATCCCAATAACGGGTTTTCAAAGACTGTAATGATAAATACTGGACCTTGGAGCCAGATCTTAATTTCTTCTAGAAAACTCTACGTAATCTTTCTGCCTGGTGGCGCGAAATACTTCAAGTATTAACTAACATTTCCCGACTATCTATATATATTATTTGTGGACAAATCTGTGGTGTGACTAAAGTGAATCCTATACTGAGGGAAGGCACCGACCTGACATTCATCATTTCTAGAAACCTACGCTATTGACACTGTGCTCTGCTAACTCCCGCGCCTGGAATAATTGTTAGGTGACTTAATCAGACATTTGAACAAATTTGCATACCCAAGTAGTCGTTCCCGGAGACTCCAAGTTAAATACGTCTTTTGGAACTGGGGACTTCTTGGCAGAAGACTGCATTTTTTGAGTCTGTGTGAAAATCTAAAATCAATGTGTTCCAAGAGGCAGCAAGCAAAGTCGTGAGTACAAGTATGAGAAGCCATGGCGGAATGAATGAGTGTACGCTGGTTTGAGTGATATTTTCACTATTATATCTTTGACACCCTGTTGCTGTCCTAATTTTTTTTTCCAATCTGCATAATTTGTTGCTAAGGCTAGAGTTCTTGTGTTTTTGTCTTAGGTTAAATCAGATTTTTTTCAAACTCTGTGCATATAATTACGAGATAAAACAAAGAAAAACTCTTAGACTCAAACCCTATGTATCTGTGACTCGGGCGCCATCATCTGTTCTCTTAACGGGGCCGGGCTAAACCTAGAGTTAACACTATAACGGGGCTATCATCCTTGCAACATTTCCTTGATTTTTTTATGACTATGTGTATATGTATTTTCCTTGATGTACTTTCTTTGATGTTGTGAGCCGATTTTTCCTGATAATAAAATCGCTCTTGAACTTAATAATCGTGTTTGGTCAGCTCGTTCTAGATAATATATATATCATTGTTATAGTTTTCCCACGTCTGTGTGTTTACCTGTCGTCACGTGTATGTGCGTGCCTGTGAGTGATAGAAATATACGTAATATGTATATTGGTGTAGTCTGTCTGACGCTGTAACAACTGTTGTAGAAGATAGGTGAGAGAGAGAAGAATTCTTTTCGCTTTCAGAGACAGCCACTATATCTAAATCTATCATCTCACGTGTGTGGAAATTCTATTACCTTTCACTAACTCTCACTGAGTCTATCACCTATTCAAACCTATTCAGAAGGGACCAAACCTAGTCTTAATTCTCCTATCGGAAATCTACGACACTATGCAAGCGAATCACACTGTCCTCCCTGCCATCTACGCATCCCCCAAAAAAGGATGTTTCAATGACAGGTCATTAGTGCGAACCTCTATATTTCCTCTTTATTTCCTACGAGTGCCTTATAACATACCTTTATATTTGTTTCATATTAATTTACTGTTTACAGGCCTCGTGGTTTCCCTTCTTTATGTGTTATAAATGTTTATACAATACCAAACCTACCCTCTGTCCTGTTCTTACTGTTCTAAGTCTACTATCATACTGGACACAGTATTAAGGTCTTTGTCTTGTTGAACTGACCAATACTGATATATAGGGGAACAACAGAAGTGATTGCGTCATTAATAGGCTGAACTGCTCATGGTAAACTTCCGGTGTTATGTATAGAGGTTCGCACTAATGACCTGTCATTGAAACATCCCTTTTTTGGGGATGCGTAGATGGCAGGGAGGACAGTGTGATTCGCTTGCATAGCTAGGCGGTGTTGTCGCACGGAAGGTCCAGGGTTCAAATCCTGGGTAAGCCACTCATGTCTGTTGTTTTTCTGTTGTCTAGTGTTCTACTTCTTTATTTCCTACGAGTGCCTTATAACATACCTTTATATTTGTTTCATATTAATTTAAATATACACAGCGTAGTTTAAAAGATATTCCCTATTTTTAAAGTTTTAGTTTTTTTGTTTTTTTAAACACTCTTGTCCAATTAATTTATATGAAACAAAGGTTAAAAAAAAACAACACAAAAACAAGTTAACAGTTATTTTATTACGTTATTGTAATTGTTGCTCAGAATCGACATCATTGCACTCCGGGCAAACCCATTGGTGCTCAGTTTCCCTCAGCAAATGTTAAAGGGTATGAGTGCTGATTGTTCCTCTTGCACGCTGGTTGTATACACGCCGGATGCTTCCTCTCATACGTCCATCCCTGTCAGTCTTATGTTTAATACCAAATTCCAGCAGTCTAAGCCTTGATGATTCATCGATTATAGTGTCATTCTCTAATAGGCTATCATTAATAGTCTTCAGTATCTTTCCGTTGTCCATATCCAATGAAACCACTATGCGTGCTCTTGAAGCTAGTCTGTCAGCGCTTTCATTGCTGCGTAACCCTGCATGACGAGGACAGTAGATCCACACCAGTTCTTGAAGATTCGATGCTTCTATGAAGGTTTTACATTCATGCCGGAGCCATCCATTTTGAGCCTTCTGAAGCATAACTGATATTCTGACACAATAACTGCCTTTGTTAATGAAGTTTCAAACAGCCACCTTAGGGCTGCGATAGCTGCCTCTACGTCCATTCTCATGCTGGAGGTTGTTGTAATGCAAATCCCGCTATGTACAGCGACGATTCTGCCCTTAACTCTAGCCAAGAAGCCCCATCCTGATCTCTCACCATGGACTACAGATCCATCAGTTTACACAATGACATCATCATCCGCGACAGTATCATTTATCAGCTGATCAATTTCCAGCTCAGCCCTAACTTTGGCCCAAGTTCTGTACTCTCTATCAAGGCTGATGATGACTTGCTGGTAGATCGTCCATTTCTCTCCTGGCTTGTTCCACTCTTCCCTCTTGAATATATTTTCAACTGTGGTCACCTGTCAAATAGTTACCTCTGCCTGTGCCATCCATGACATCCCCCTCTTTATTCTTTTCCCTTGATGTCAGCTATGTTCTCATGCAGGGGATGCCTTTTGTCTGCGGTTACGCGCATATAGGCTTTTGCCTGGGCCATTGCATATCTAGATCTGATCGACAGCAATCCAAGCATAAACCGTGTCGTTACAATGGGGGTATCTCGCGTGCAGCCCAAGACTTAACGCATGCCTTCACTGTGAATGCGTTCCAGTCGTTCACATTGCGATACTGACAGCTTAGAGTATTCTCATACCATACTCGATTACTGACATGACTAGCTGATGATACAGGAGAAACAGTAGTCTCTGCTCCAGGTGCGCTGTGGCCATTGTTTTTAGGGCTGCAAGACCTCTCTTAAACTTCTGTATGATGTGTTCAACATGGTACTTGTACGATAGCCCGAAGTCTAATGTTACTCCAAAGTATTTCAGCTTGTCGTGGCTTTCAATTTTCTGCCCACTGAGAGTAATGCGTGGAAGATCTGCTTTCAATATGGAGTTGTTCATGGAGCACCAAAGCACACAGGCTTTGTTGGGATTGACCTTGGAGCTGGTTTCCTCGCACCATTTAGAAACTGCCTGAAAAGTCTCATATATGCGATTGATCATTTCTCATCTATCTGAGCCAGTCATGTAAATGAGCAAGTCATCGGTAAAAGTTAATGTACGTCCCGGTCCTGTTGGTTGAATGATGGCCAGTTTTGCTGTGTATATGTTAAACAGCACCGGTGATAATGGAAAACCCTGGGGTAGTTCCGGGCAAATGTGTATTGGTTCTGATGTCCACGTTTCCATGCGAATTTTATTACGTACAATGCTATCATATTATGTTCACAACTTAACGTGAGATTCGGCCTGTTCATCACATTATCTCATAGCGAGAAGCAATTTTTTACTCTCTTTTGAGAGATTAGTTTATTGGCTATTTTTAATTTTTGCTTTTATATTTTAATTTTACTTCGTTCTTGGAAATTTAAAAAACAATTTTAAAAGAACCTTACAATTAGTCAAATGTCCAATGGCATTTGTTCTAATATTTGTTTCGTATACATCCAACAGATACAAACAAGGATAAAAACATTTAAAAATAAGGAATGTATTTTTAATCACATTGAATATTGTTACAATAAGCTCTAGCCTTTGTACCAATAAACGCCACTAGGCGTAACGGAATAACAGTTAATTTCTTGTTGCCCTAAGGCGCCACTAGGCGTATTGGCCACGGACTGCTTTGTCGGTCAGCGGCTAAGGACGGAAGAAGAAGAAGAAGCTCTAGCCTAACTTTATCACAATCATTACCTGCTCCCAGTGGAGTATAGGACTTCAACAAACTCCAGCTAAGCCTTCCTGCCCTATGACATCCGTTTGAAGTCTTTACTAATCTTATTTATTCCTTTCGTGTCTATCTCTAATTCACTTCTCTAATTCACTTCTTTAATTCACTTCTCTGTGTTTTTCGGTTTCCCTCTATATCTATTACCCTGGGGAGTTCTATAAGAGACTGGACGACGGAACACGTGACAAGAGCCGCATACAAACGATGAAGGATAGCGACAACGAAGTTTCTCATGAGAGAAAATTCCCAACCTGCGAGTGATCCACCCCTTGTTGAATAGTGCCTGGTTTATGGTCTAATAGTGTCTTTAAAATATTCTCCTTTCTCTTTGTAGTCCTACATGGTGTTGAATAACAGACAGACAGACCGGCAGATAAACAGAGAGAACGAACGTACGAACGAACGAACGAACTTTATTTTCGAAGGGTTGAGAATTGGGCACGCAGGCCCGTCTAACATTCTGCCCTTTCACTCCCATTAATCTTCCATACTATATCCTTTTATTCCCACGTATTACTTTAAGCATTAATTTAAAGGCATGCAACATTATAAAGTTAAAATAACAGCATTCATTTACAGTATACAATCATAATTTTTTTTTAAAAATGAGTAGCCTAGGTTTTTTTTAAAAAAATAAACAAGATAGTGACTGAAGAAAAATAATAATAATAAAAAATAAAATAATATAAACAAAACAATAAATAAATAAGTTATGTATACCGACACTCACTAATGCGGTCAAAACGTCTAATGTAGTATTTTTGAATGTGTCATCAATCCTCAATACAAAAATTACAAAAACACATTCTCGCTTACATCCATACATTCTTGGCGGAAATTGAAATAATAATAATAATAACACTTTCTTGCGCACTTCTGTAGCAGAAAAAGTCTTTCAGCAGTTTAAAAAAAAAAAAAAAAAAAAAAAAATTATATCTGCATGTACATCACCCATTTAAGCAAACGGAAACATTCACATCTCTAAAGTACAGTGGTATGCGGGTACATTCTCACATACATTACATTATATAATAGTATTACATGGATATAAAACAAATTATTCCCATTAAAAACGAGCGGAAGAGGAAAAGAAATGTTGACCTATGGATGAGATGTTGACAGGCAAATGATGTTTCTATGGGGGTAGATAATCAGTGTTTAGGAAGTGTTTGAAAAGTGCTTTGTTAAATGAATATTATGTAGGTAGGCTTTTTAGGTGGTGTGGAAGGCTGTTCCATAAGTAGGCTCCAGAGTAGGCTAGACTCTGTTAGAACAGGTCGATCCTAGGTTTGGGCAGACGTAACTGATGTAATTGTAGTCCCTCTCTTCTACTGGTTTGAAACAATGATCGTAGGTACGGCGGAGCATTGTTTGATAGAATTGCGTGGGTCAGCTTGGCTTTGTTGTAGAGAAGACGTTTTTTCAGGGACAATAGAGATAGATAGATAGATAGATAGATAGATAGATAGATAGATAGATAGATAGATAGATAGATAGATAGATAGATAGATAGATAGATAGATAGATAGATAGATAGATAGATAGAGATAGATAGATATATGGATGGATGGATGGATGGACGGATAAACGGATAAACAGATAGACAGACAGATAGATAGATAGATAGATAGATAGATAGATAGATAGATAGATAGATAGATAGTGTAACATGATGGACTTGGGGCGACCCCTTCTCGATCTCTCTTTCACTCTGGCAGTACTCATGTTAATTTGTTGTACTGACTATTGCGTGCTTTCCATGGTCAGCACTTTTTTCTTTCTCTGTTATGTAGCAGATATTTGATATTGCCAAAACATTTGACACTCCTTGTTGGTGATAATACATCACATTTGCTTGGCGCGGCACAGCTTTGCTGAGATTAGCGCAGGTAAACCCATATTGGTCTGCTTGGTTTTCGCGTAGAGTTGTGTGCTCAAGCGACAGATAACGAAATTACTCAGACATAAATGACATAATCGTTTCCTGTCCGACTTTCACGTAGACATTACTTTATCTGAAAGTAATATGATGTTACATCTGAAACACACTGTCGTATGAGTTTACAGATGTGTTGGTGAGTTTATGCACTAGACATCGGAAGTTTTATTGCCATATATGGGAGACGTGACCTTTGCATGACGCGCAAAATTATTCCATGTCGGAATATTTTGAAATTACCCCGCCCAACAAGCGTGTTTGAAATGATTGGAGCCCTGAGTAGCTTCATAACAAACAGATGCGGGGGAAGAACAGGCACTATAACCAGGCGTTTGTTCAAGTCTAACTTCAGTGTGAGAATCGCTTGTCAAAAACGGCCCCAGACTTGCCAGAAGTTAGAATTCAGAATTTTCTTGAAGGACGTACAGAGCCCATGAAAACCATTGTAGTAATGAAGGCTGGGGAAACTGAAACACACGGAGTCATAGCGAGAATTATCTTATAAAAGTAACTACCCCCAAGAACACGTGTAAGAGGCCTAATCAAGTGCCTTAACTTTATTCATTTGAGCAAAATGTCTGTGAGCCAAGATTAGCGTAAATTGTCATTTTACATTCTATATTTTTCATTACTGACATGTGAACTAATATGTATATATTGCCATGTGAATAATAATATCTGAAAATCGCTAGTGGATGTCCAAGCTATTTGAGGCTGGCAACTTCAGCGTATAGAATGATGATTTCATGAACCACCACTGCAAGGGCTGGTGACTGCTTATCGCTAGTTTCTTAAAGAGAAGTAAAAGCCTAAGTAGCCCCAAGTTCCACATGGAGCAGGTAGGGAAAGATGAAAGAAATGATGTGTATTCTAAGTATAATATTTACATTTTCAAACCAGTTTAAATGTCTATGTAAACATATTCGCTTTAAAAAATAATTTCAGTTTCAAACTATTCAACAAGTGTTGATATAAATGAAAACATATTCAATTTATACTGTGAATACTTTTCAGTCAGTGGAGATGTAAATGTAAACATATTCTGTCTGTACCACTAACCTTTTCATTTAAATGTAAAATAAAGATAAAGCTATTCAATTTAAATGTAAAGACAGTTTTCTCTCGATGGATTAAGCTTAATTCTCATCGAGGGTAAATTCTGAGTAGATAGGATTGTGGAATAGGAAAAAGGGGACACATAAGTATTTGTCGGGAAACGCAATACTCAGGAGAGCATATCATTTCTATTCTTTTACCATAGTTGTTGGTGGTGGTACCATTTGAGTGTATAATAGCCCCTTCAGTCATAACTGACTATGGGAATGCGCCCCTGAGGTGACAGCCCTCAGCTGCTTATTTTCCTTGTGCTCCTTTCGACGTTTTCTCCTCACCTCTGCTTCTTGTGTGAGCCTCTCTTCGCCCAGTCTGAGGTGGCGCCATAAATAGCATCGCCACTTAGTGCAATCGGCAGCTTCATCCTCCCATGTTGCTGGATCCATGTCCAGTGCCCTCATATCTCTCTTGCACACATCTTTGAACCTCAGCTGTGGTCGCCCAACTGTTCTCTTGCCATCTGCTAATTGTCCGTAGAAGATATCTTTTGGGATGCGACCATCTTCCATGCGGCGAACATGGCCAAGCCAGCGAAGTCTGCGCTGTCTAAGAAGCGTATACATACTTTGAAGGCCAGCACGTGACAACACCTCGACATTTGTCACTTTATCTTTCCACGAGATGCCGAGGATGCGGCGTAGACACCGCAAATGGAAGGTATTGAGCCTTCTTTCTTGCTTAGCATAGGTCGTCCAGGTCTCGCTGCCATATAGGAGTGTGCTGGTGACGCAGGCATTATATACCGCAGCTTTGGTCTTCATTGTGAGTTTAGAGTTTCCCCAAACACGCGATGTGAGGCGGGCAAAGGTAGCTGCAGCTTTGCCAATGCGGCTGTCGATTTCTGTATCCAGTGAGAGTTTGTCATTGATGGTAGACCCTAGGTATGTGAAGTGGTGCACCACTGCCAATTCATAGTTATCGATAGTGATAACTGGTGCAGCACCCACATCCTGACTCAGCACATTCGTTTTCTTTAGACTTATTGTGAGGCCAAAGTCCTTGCATGCTTTAGTGAAGCGATTCATCAAGCTCTGAAGCTCCTGTTGGCTTTGAGTGACGACTGCAGCATCATCAGCGAACAACAAGTCTCTTATAGTGACCCTTCTGATTTTTGTTTTTGCCTTCAGCCTTGAAAGATTAAACAGACGGCCATCTGACCTAGTGTGAAGGCATATTCCTTCAGTTGCATCTCTGAATGCATGTTTCAAGAGTAAGGCAAAGAAGATTCCGAAGAGGGTCGGAGCCAGAACACAGCCTTGTTTAACGCCACTTCGTATATCAAAGGGCTGTGACGTGCTTCCAGCATATTGGACTGTTCCCTTCATGCCGTCATGGAATGACTTTATCATTTCCAGCATTTTAGAAGGGCAGCCTATTTTCAGGAGGATTTTAAAGAGTCCATCCCTACTAACCAGGTCGAATGCTTTTGTGAGGTCTATAAAGGCGATATATAATGGTCTTTTCTGCTCTCTTGATTTTTCCTGAAGCTGGCGGAGAGAGAAGATCATGTCTGTTGTTGATCTGCCAGCTCGGAATCCACACTGTGACTCTGGATATATGCGCTCAGCTAACTTGTGTAGTCGCATTAAGATGACTTTGGCAAAAACCTTACCAACAATACTAAGAAGAGAGATGCCTCTGTAGTTATTGCAATCACTTCTGTCTCCTTTATTTTTATACAGTGTTACAATCTTGGCATCTCGCATGTCTTGAGGAATAGTTGTCTCTTCCCAGCACTGGCACAGCATCCTATGCAGGGGATGTAATAGCGTGCTCTTACAGCATTTGATTAAATCAGGAGGAATCCCATCACTGCCTGGTGCTTTGCCAGAGGCCAAGCTATCAATGGCCTTGCTGAGTTCCTCTAATGTTGGTTCGGCATCCAGCTCCTCCATAGTTGGCAGACTGTTGACACCATCAAGGGCTGCAGGCGTAACGGTATTGTCTCTAGCGTAAAGCTCAGAGTAGTGCTCGACCCACCTCTCCATCTGCTTACCCTTATCGGTTAGCTTCTCTCCGCTGATGGTTTTTAGCGGTGCCGTCTTACTTTTATGGGGGCCAAGTGCTTTCTTTATACCGTCATACATTTGTCTAATGTTGCCTGTTTGCGCTGCGATCTGGATGCTCTCACTGAGCTGGAGCCAGTAGTCATTTGCACAGCGTCGAGCAGTTTGTTGAACTTTGCTTCTCGTAGCCCTCAGGATCTGTAGGGTTCTGGCACTCGGTGAACGTTTGTATTCATTCATAGCACTGCGCTTAGCTTCAATGACAGGTGCCATCACATCTGATGAAGCATCAAACCAGTCATTTGACTTTGCTGTTTTCTTACCAAAGGTGGCAAGTGCAGTACTTTGAATGGTGTTCCGTAGATGCTCCCAGTTCTCTGTAATAGTATCACCATGCTGAGGGCTACTGAGCACTTTCTCGAAGGTCGCAGTGAATTGAGCGATCATGAAAGGGTCTGACATCTTGCTGGTATCAATGCGTGGTTTCCCTTCATGTCTGACACGATAGAGTTTTCTTGGTTGTGCTCTGATTTTGCAGCAAACCAAGGAGTGATCTGTATCACAGTCTGCACTATGGTACGAGCGCGTGGAGAGCACAGACCTGAGGAGTGGCCTTCTGACGAGAATCAGGTCAAGTTGGTGCCAGTGCTTGGATCGTGGGTGTCTCCATGACACCTTATGCTGGGGTTTTGTCTGAAAGTAGGTGTTGGTCACGCAGAGGTCATGGTGGACGCACAACTCTAAGAGCCGTTGTCCATTTTCATTCATCTTGCCAATACCAAACCTGCCCAGACATGAAGGCCATGAAACATTATCGGCACCCACTCTAGCGTTAAAGTCACCAAGGAGAACAAGCTGTTCTTGCCTAGGTATGCTTTTGATAATTGCTGTTAGATTCTCGTAGAACTCATCTTTAGCTTCTGAGGCAGAGTACAGAGTAGGAGCATACACACTGACAAGGGTGATGGGACCTGTGCTAGTTTGCAGGCGGAGCGTTAACAGGCGTTCTGATCCATTCTCGCCTGGTTCAACCATTTTAGTTAGCGATTTTTTGACCGCAAAACCTACTCCGTGTTCTCTAGCTTTATTAAGATCTTTCCCTTGCCAATAAAATGTGTAGTCCTTCTCGCTCACCGTTCCAGAGCCCGCCAGGCGCGTTTCCTGAAGTGCAGCTATATCCACCTGAAGTCGTTTAAGCTCATCATTAATTATGGCTGTCTTCCTTACATCGTTTACATCCTGTAGGTTTTCGGATAGTCCAGTCAACATAGTCCGGACGTTCCAGCATCCCAATCTGAGAGTTTGCTTATTTCTATTTTTTCGATAATTGCTTGGTGCAAAATTTTCTGTCCACAGTTCGGGTTTGACCCTAATCCCCATGCACCCAATGGGGAAAGCAGACAGTGGCGGGACAACACCTTATTGACTGGGGGCTGCCCAGCTTGAAGCGGGCGGTAGCTGTCCAGTGAGATCCTAGAACCTCTCCCACTGTTGGAAGTAGCCCCTGGCGCCATGCCCTACGCCAATTGGGCAAAATGCTTATAACCGGTAACTGCTACTTCCCGTGTTTTGCTGACACCTATAGGGTGAAGCTGGAGTGTCCTCTCCAGGGCGCGAGCTTGGGCACAGTTATATGGAGATCAAGCTGTTGCCCATGCAGCATGTTCCCCCTCTCCACACAGCCGGTAGATCCAAAGGAACGGCAGTAGCCGATACAGTTTGGTACCAGCCATGTCGCAGGAGTTGCCAGAATAATGTCGAATCGACATTAGACTGCCTTAGGGACTCCGACTCCGGATTTATCCTCAGGGTTTACTCCCGAAGCCAATTCCATAAATGGATATTCCCGCAAGGCAGCGGTGGTTTGAATTCAGAGTTCCTTCTCTTAGATAAGCTACCAACCAAGGATCACGAGCCCTATCTACCCGAAGCTGCTGGTTTTAAGGCGCCAGTCGCTCGCCTTTGCCCCTTCTCCCGTCAGTAGAAACAGTTCCGCCGGGCTCAAATTGAGCCACACGTGAAGGCCGGAAGCTGGACTTGGTTGTCAGAGGCTGTTTGAGGCGCGTGCCATAGAAGTATTTTATCTGCAGTGAGAGCTTATCCTCACTACAACTCCCGGCAATAACAACCTTTTGGAACTCATTTGAGTGTATTATCCCTGGAACAAGAAGGAAACAGTGACCCGAGCATTTGAGTGTATTATCCCTGGAACAAGAAGGAAACAGTGACTCGAGCTTTAAGATGAGGGACCAACTTTGTAGACACTCCCTGACACTCCTGGGAACGTGCTACGCCCTACATCCTTGACCATCGACGAGCGTTATCAGTAATCAGTCTACCAAGAACCAACCCATCAGCGGGAGCAGAACCTACCAGTGGCAGATAAGTGAAACCTATTAGCTGCCACGTGAACTCCTTTGTCGTGGATGGATTATCAGATAGGTAATAGATGTTTATAGCCCTGTCTGAACAGAGCTGATAGTGATGACAAAGTGAAAGTAAGGGGTAAGATATAGTTTTTATCACGAGGGTGATCGTGTAAGAGAAAGGACAGTCTCTGGATAGAATAATTTATCTAATCCAGCCTATCTGGACGACGATATTTAAATCAGACGCACTTTCTCCTTGTACGAAAATACAAGTTACACTGCACTCACATGCACACAATTCTGTGACAAATACGCGCGAACGTGAAAACAAACTATGGATAACATATAATGAATTCGGGTTGACCGACACGATAACTAAAGGTTTAATAAAGTTTATTATCAAATAGAAAAATCACAACATAAATCATTTGCATCAAGAGATCATGGTTTACAGACAAAATGGAAACTAATCATATAGGTTCTCCCCTCTGGTAAAGGAAAAAAAGGACGATCCCAACAGAGGTTAATTTACCCAAAAGATCAAAAGGTAACAATAAGTGATGAAATAGTCAGGATGGGAAAAGAATAGGTTCCTAATGTAATCTATCCCGTGACTAATCAGATTATTGAGATAAAAAAAAAGAAAGAAGAAACCATATTAGTATATGATGTTAACAAAAGACATAAGTTTCTTTCTCTGTTCATTCAAATCACATACACGCAGTGGTCACTTTCAGACTATGCTTACCCCAGTAGTTGTCGCAGGCATTCCAAGGAAATACATTAATAAGTAATGATACCATTAAGTGTCAAATTTTAGTTTTGCCAAATCTAGCCCCAGACTCTCCGTAGTTGCTGACTGCAAATTTCACAGGAGTCGCTAGAGTCGGTGTTTTAATTTGTCCTGGATACAATAAGTTATCTATGCCTTTAGTTGGTTGGAGTAGGGTTCATGCGTGGTGATCGCCGATGTAGGATGAATAGAACATATACAGTTCCTAGGCTGTTTAGCCTCAGGTGGTTGAAACGCTAGGTTAAGTTACACAAATGTTGCTGACATTATAGTTCGCCGTAGCTGGCTGATGAGATTGATTTAAATAAATCTGGTAATAGTTCTGGTCCAGTTAATATTATAATTTAATGTTTCTATTCTGCTTTCTCTCATGGAAATGAGGAAAATTGGACCGCACAGGTCGCAGCAAGAAGCTCATCAAGATTAAATATTATTGGATGCTTATAATATTATAAGTTTGTATGATCATAAGTTCATATGGCCATATGAAAAATAAGCCGCTAGTACTCAGGTTTGATCAGCCTATATTTTAGGAAAAGAACATATAAACATTTAACCAAATTATCAATATCATATATAACACGTGTTAAAATCGGACCTCTTCACCACTCTGTTCCAAATTGATTTAAAACACACGTGTCTAGCTTATCCTACCGTTCTTTTAACGCGTGATATGAACACTAGTCATTTATAAAATTACATAAAATGGATAGAAGTAAATAATATATGCCGTCAGTAGACAGTTATTTAATGTATGTACTAGTCAATTTAAAACACCTCTTACTGGGAAATAGCGAGTAATTAAATTTACTTTACGGCTGGAAAATTTAGCTATAAGTTATTTAATTAGCACAGAAAATCTCAGTGTAATATAATGAAAACTTTAAATACACTAAATCACTTTAAAGCTAGTATATAAATTACCGCAATCAGAAAAATGAAACACTCCACGGAATCTATTAATTTTCACTCTGTACGAGAAATTTTAAGATAACGAGCTAGTGAATTCCGATAGATTTCTGGGCAACTGATGATGGCTATCGGAGAGACATGGTATATATTGAAAAATTCCGTTCAATCGTTCTCTAACGCGAAAGTCACACCTACTGCCAGACCCGAGCCAATTTGCCGTTCGATTCTTGAATCAAAGGGAATTTTACCACCTCTTCCGCCTCTGCCGAATATCAGCTACGTAATTACTTCCCTGAAAGTTTTACAATCCAAGGTCTGTCTCAGACTGAATATCTCGTGTGTTCCCCTAATCAAAGAATCTATTACGCCATGCTACGCGCTTCGCTCTCTGTTTCACATAGGGCTTATTGCCAGATGACTCACGTGTTAATTGCACTGGTGAACCCTTCGTTCATGAAGCAAAAAAAAAAATTAATAAACTAGATGAGGAGGGGCAAAAGTGGATGATTACTGCGGCACTATTTCCATTTGTGACATCCTTTATAAACTTTTATTCCATCACAACCGTGATGATACCTTTTCTGAAAAACATTATTCATTCTTTTAAACCTTTGTTAAAACTAAAGGATTATTAAATTTGTTATTTGTAGTTATACAAATTTAACTTCGATTTAATCATTTTAAATGTACTGCATGTTTGTCTCAGTCAATCTACTAAATACACTCTAAACAGAGCTATACTATAATACGAGAAATAACAATTCCACTGAGTAAATCAGGGTGGGGCTTGACGAGCTAGAATTAAAAATTGCTTAATCCTTCACATATTGGACACTCTTGAGTTTTGGCCACTGTTGGACCACTACTGCAAAACAGGGGAGGCAACCCGTGACAGATAGATAGATAGATAGAGAGAGAGAGAGAGAGAGAGAGAGAGAGAGAGAGAGAGAGAGAGAGAGAGAGAGAGAGACGGGGAGGGAGTGAGAAGTGCCAGAGACAGAAAGATGAAATATTAAAATGGCGAAAACGACACACTTGAGTGTATATAGCTCGAACCTATATGACCAACAGCTATGCACAGTGCTACAATATATGTATGTGGAATTGAACCTATGTCTGTGAGACTAATTACATCCTAACTGACTCTTTAAATCATCCCCACACCTCCAGGCATTCCCCTGTCGTGAAACTTGTGAACCCAGCATTGCACACTAAGCTTGGAGAAGTCACTTGAGCCCCGCCATAATTCTTTTGTTTTGACTTGGTTGACTGCATGCAGGAGGATCTCACTATGGACCAAGAGATAGGCAGGGGAAGCTAAGAAGTAGCTCTATGCAGGACGTGACAATTCCTTTGGAGAGCCCAGAACCAGAGTATCGTATTTTAGATCTGCATAGTTGGATAGCCCCCTTGGATGGAGGGGAATGCACAGTATGCCACGCACTTCTTACTCCTAGCTTGGGACCAGATGTGTCGAGCCTTTAAATGCAAGCCAAGCTGGAGAAACTGGAGCTCATGACTTCAACTCAACACGTTTCGGAATGGCAGAAAAGCCACAGGAAAATCCTAGATCTACAGTGTAGATAATACCAAGGAGTCTTCAACTTGGTATTGACTGCTAAAGAGCGAGAAGCTCAGCATCCCTAGTTAAACAACAACAACAACAACAATAGCTTGAACCAAAAGTCAGGACCCAATTTACGCCTGTTGGGGTCTTTGTAACCAAACCAGATGAAGTACATGTATGTAAGTCACATATGAAAAGTCTACCCCACTAATAAATAATAAACTTTTAAAATCTGTTTAAATTAACAATTCAACGTAAAATGCAGGATTTAAAAATATTGTACATGTACTTAGACTGTCATTCCACCTATATTGGTGAATGATCGTCCGACTGGTTAAGCGGTTAGAGTGCTGCCCTCTGGCGGGGAATTTACCCTGTTCAGGGATCGAAACCTGGTAGAGTCAAGATCCAGTCTACCCAGCTGTAAATGGGTACCTGATTCTGCCCTTGAGCTAGTGAAATCAAAAGGTAGCGAGGAATTGGAACTGATCCCACCACCTCATAAAAAATCTGGACCTAGTAAGGTGGTCTCTAAATCTTCACACCCTTACGGCAGTATCTTGATATAGAACTAGCTTTACCTTTTTTAACCTTTTATATTGTTTATTGTACCGTGTCGTTCCTGATGGTCTAAGAGGGGACAAAGAATAGGACTACTACTCACTCAGGCATGTCGTACAAGGCCTCTAATGTGAGGCTGTGCATGGAACTGGCAAGTTCATCATCTCAAACAAATTGCTACCGGAATCAACGCTACAAGAAGGCTGTTGCGAACATTAAGTTTAGTGGGATAGTGTATCTCCACTAATGTCGCGGGGTTCTCAGTCAGTGTGATTTTCGCTTTTGAGCGAACTAGAGGCGTTTTTGCCCTCTGGAGGTATGTTTGTGTGGCTCACGCCATTCTTCTGTTCATGTATGTAGATTAATTATTGATTTTGTATATCTCAACGTGAGAAGCGTATACGCCCATGAACAGAGGCACAGCTAGCCAATTGGTTACTTACAAGTCAGTGACAGACTTACGTGTGCGATGTGCACAGAATTTATTATATTTCATACTAGAAATCATTAGCAGGATTTTTGAAGAACCAAGTGTTCATATTGGCTATCATTGACGTACACATTGTAATCTGTTTTGGAGCGTGTCGTATAATGGAATTTCATGTATTACGTGAATAAATGTGTAGAAGTCGTCTTTGCCAAGCGCCCGAGGACATTTTATCTGAATGTGGTGTTCCAGACGTGTTGTACAGTCTGTGGTATTGTGGGCAGTGCCTAATTTTACAGAATACCTCCTAACACACCATCAGGTCAAGACAAATACAGAGAAACCCCACAGAAAATTCACGAGCACAACACGGGAAAATTGACACCACCTTCTCGACATTAAAATTCAATAAAGAACCCCGCGACATTAGTGGAGATACACTAAACCACTAAACTTAATGTTTGTAACAAAGGCTTTGTGCCGTCGTCCTGCAAAAGTGGGCCAGGTGCAGTGAAAAAGGATGACGATATTGCTGAATATTTCAAGAGCACATTTTAGCAGCCCCGTGTAGTTCTCTGGAGGTCTCCGAGAAGACAAAGGAAAAAGACTTCTTATCACTTTGGACATGTCGTATGAGCCGACTAATATAAGACCGTATATGGGTCCTAGCAACTTCATCGTGTAAAACAAATTGTCACAGAAATCACAGCTGCAAAACGACATGATTGCGATGGTGCAGGCTTTGTGCAAAGCAGCCAGCTCTGAGCTCATTATGGAGTAAAAAAGGGAAGTTTTGAATGACTATGTCATGTTAGTTGTCATTAAGAATACGGATATTATGGGTGCATCTCCGTCTGATAACAAAAGACAACAACAAAAATTGTAAAAACACGTACTCTCTTGAATGTTACTTGGTTAAGGAAGACGAGCGAAAGATTCAGAGACAGACAGTTTTAGAGACTTCAAAAACAGTGTTAATCGAAATCGGAAATTTAGTGGAGAATCCGATACACAGCACTGCATACGGACAAATTGCTCTGATTTAAATTGCCAGTAAATCCAGTCTCATTCCAGGACAATCCGTGACAATTTCCCTTACTTGAGACCTTGGACGTTTTGTTTTTGTATTATCAGCAACCGAGGTCTCATGTCCCTCGAATACCGTGTCGTCTTCAGTTATACTTCTCCTCTGTAATTCTCGTTGATTTCTCTTTACTCGGATGTTTCCTTCGTCGTTAAATAAATTATCTCCTGCAATTGTTACATCTCGTAACTTGCTTCTATTAAAATAACTGTTTCTTTTTAAACTGTTACAATTTTATGTCTTCTTCAAATCCCAAAATCCCTTGCCTCTGTCAAATGTTAGAATCCTGCTTTTACGTAGCTATTCAAACATCCTATTCCTTTTTCACACCAATTTGGGTTTTTTTATACAGCTTTTCAAACATCTTTTGCATTGGTAGAGTCACATTCGTTTATTTACACCTATTCAAGTATTAAAGATGTTTCAGCTGTTAAAATTATGTCCTTCTAAACAAATAAATAGGTCGTGTAAAATACATTGTATTACTACATGATGTAACGTATAACACAGGCCTTGACTGGACCTAGTGTAAAATAAATAACAACACAGCAATTACGTTGTAGAAAAGCACGTTACAAGTACTTTAAAAGTGTGTTATACGTACGTTAAAAGTATGTTATAAGTGCGTTATAAAGTACGTTATAATTACGTTAAAAGTATGTTATAAGCACTGTCACGGGTTGCCACCCGTGCGTTGCAGTAGTGATCCAACAGTGGCCAAAATTCAAGAGTATCTAATATGGGTCGTCAAAGGTGTCTACCTTCGCACAAGATTACACTGGGCAGAGTGGTAGATTGAAGGATAATGACGCTTCTGTCTCAAGGGAGCTTTTACAAGATATTAAGAAAAGCGAGAACAATGCTGCATTGGCTAAGCACGTTAGCTCTATGATCTGCCGACAACTTTTGTGAAGGATTAAGCAATTATTAATTTAGCTCGTCAAGCCCCCATACTGATTTACTCAGTGGAATTCTTATTATTATGGTAAAGCTCTGTTTAGATTGTATTTAGTAAATTTACTGAGACAAACATGCAGTACATTTAAAATGATTAAATCGAATTTAAATGTGTATAATTACAAATAACAAATTTAATAATCATTTAGTTTTAGCAAGGGTTTAAAAGAATGAATAATGTGTTTTTTTTCGGAAAGGTATCATCACTGTTGTGATGGGATAAATGTTTTAAAAGGAGTTCACGTGGCAGCTTATAGGTTTCACTTATCTGCCACTAATTGGTTCTGCTCCTGCTGATGGGTTGGTTCTTGGTAAACCGATTACTGATAACGCTCGTCGCTGGTCAAGGATGTAGGGTGTAGCACGTTTCCAGAAGTGTCAGGGAGTGTCTACAAAGTTGGTCCCTCGTCTTATAGCTCAGGCCACTGTTCTCTTCTTGTTCCAGAGATAGTACCCTTACATGGTACCACCACTAACAACTATGGTAAAAGAATAGAAACGAACGCTCTCCTTAGTATTGCGTTTCCCGACGCATACTTATGTGTCCCCTTTCTCTTATTCCACCATCCCATCTACTCAGAATTTACCCTCGTTGAGAATTAAACTTAATCCCTCCAAAGAAAACATTCTTTACATTTAAATTTAATAGCTTTAACTTTATTTTACATTTAAATGAAGAGGTTAATAGTACAGATAGAATATGTTTTTATATCTACGCTGGTTGAGAAGTTTGAAAGTGTCGTTAATTTTAAAGTGAATATGTTTACATAGACATTTACACTGGTTAGAAAATGTAAATATTAAACTTAGAATGTACATCATTTATTTCATCTTTACCTCTCTGCTCCATATGGAACTCGGGGTTACTTAGGCTTTTAGTTCTCTTTAAGAAACTAGCCATAAGCAGTTACCAGCCTTTGCAGTGGTGGTTCATGAAATCATCATTCTATACGCTGATGTTGCCAGCCTCAAATAACTTGGACATCCACTAGCTATTTTCACACATTAACTCTTTAAGCCCCAAGAGCCAGTATACTGTACTTCCCGCTAGACCCATTTGGCCCAAGAGCCAGTATATTGGCTTTTGCATCTCTTGATCCTTTCTAGGGCTGTTTTCTAATTTTGACAACTCAAAAACGCTATCTTCTTAAAGTATAGCCATCCGTTATGGACTTTTGTTATTTATGAATATGAACATTTAAAAAAAATATTTCCAAACAAAAACAATAAAAACATACTGGTATGGCCATTTTTGTTTGGGCCAAACCCACCTTTTTGCTTGGGACTGAAAGAGTTAATATTCACATGATAATATATACATATTAGTTTACATGTTAGTAATGAAACATATAGAATGTAAAATGACAACTTACGCCAATCCTGGCTCACAGACTTTTTGTTAAGATGAATAAAGTTAAGGCACACTTGACTAGGCCTCTTACACGTTTTCTTGGGGGTCGTTACTTTAATAAGATAATTCCCTCTATGACTCCGTGTGTTCTCAGTTTCCTCAGTCCCGTTTTCCTTGTTAAAATGATAGAGATTTCCTGCGCTGTTTTGTAAGTCCGTCAAGATTCTACCAGAAAAGGGCCGGCCTGATAAAATGAAATTCGGAATTCTAACTTCTGGCAAGGTCTGGTGGTGTCATATTTGGCAAGCGATTCTCACAATGAATCAAAACTGCGAAAAGGTCCAGTTATATTGCCTGTCCTATCCCGACATCTGTTTGTAATGAAGCTACTCAGTGCTCCAATCATTTCAAACATGCTTGTTGGCTGGGGTAATTTCAAAATATTCCGACATGGGATAATTTTGCGCGTGATGCAAAGGTCACGTCTCCCATATATGGCAATAAAACATCCGATTGCGTGACAGGCAAATTTACCAACACATTTGTAAACTCGTACAACAATGTGTTTCAGATGTAACAACTTATTATTTTCGTATAAAGTAATGTCTACGTGAAAGTCGGACAGGAAACGATTATGGCTTCGTGTCTGTTCAAAATGTGTTGCACAGACGAGTAATCTTGCTATCTGTCGTTTGAGCACACAACTCTACGCGAAAACTAACCAGACCAATAAGGGTTTCATTGCGCTAATATCAGCAAAGCTGTGTCGCGCCTAGCAAATGTGAAGTATTATCACCAACAAGGAGTGTCAAATGTTTTGACAACACCACATATCTACTACGTAACAGAGAAAGAAAAAAGTGCTGACCATGGAAAAGTACGTAAATAGTCAGTACAACAATTTAAAATGAGTACTGCCACAGTGAAAGAGAGATCGAGAAGGGGTCTCTCCAAATCCATCTCGTCACAAGTACGTTATTAAGTACGTTATAAGTACGTTAAAAGTACGTTATAAAGTACGTTATAAGTACTTTAAAAGTACGTTATAAGTACGTTAAAAGTACGTTATAAGTACGTTAAAAGTACTTAAAAGTACATTATAAGTACGTTAAGAGTACGTTATAAGTACGCTATAAAGTACGTTATAAGTACGTTATAAAGTACGTTATAAGTACGTTATCAAGTACGTTATAACGTACTTATAAGTACGTTATAAGTACGTTAAAAGTACGTTATAAGTACGTTATAAAGTACGTTTCGTACAAGTTTCTAAGAATTGCCCATTACACTAACATTGATGACAAGCTCGAAAAATATGCGCTACATGCTAAAACTGTTATGGAAATCGGCGAGCCGTGTAAGGATTCTAATAAGGAATCAAATGGTTATAACTAGAGTTACGTATAATGGAAATATAGCCTACAGTAATCTGACAGCCTTGTAATCCAGTTAGCGTTCTATGATTTGCGAGCAAAACGATGCATTTTTCTGCCTGTCTTACTCACACAAGCTTATTTTCCATCCACGCCTCTTTTCCTTGAACATAAACAAACGAAGCGTTTATAAACGTTCGTGACCTGCCAGTCATAACAGGTAGCGAATGAGGTTTGTTTATTAAGTTTCTCATGCGAGCTGATCTGTCAATCATCGGATACCTGACAGACCGCTTTTGAAGTAGACGCACGGGCAAAAACTTCTCCCTGAGTATCCTTTGATGTTCTTACACAGAGGGAAAACCAGAGCTTTGATCTTCAGATATGGGCAAAATCTACGAGAACCCCGTTACACGGATTTAAGTCTCTGATGGCGGTCTAACGCCCGCCAGAGCGACGTAAAACTTTCATCTGGAGGACTCATGCTTCTGATTCTCTGCTACGCACAATAGTGTGAAAAGTAGCATGATCTATAGATCAGAGGACCATGATGATATATAAACTGTGGTCTTTTAAACCTGCTATCAGTTGTCACTCAGAATTTTGGATAGTCTAAGGACGCAATGACTATAACCATTTTCGCTAAATGTGTTAATAGCATTCGTGGGGATCTTTTCATTCTGATGGTCTGGTAATAGAAATTAGTGCTTACGTGTTAGAGTGTTAAAGCTTTTACCATTATAATTCACTTAGAGTTCTAGCTGTTAAAACCACTGAAATAAAATAACGCGTATCTATTTTTTACCAGATGTTTCCGTTATAATGTTCATTTTACCACCCGCTTTCTCGCACAAGAAGAAACGGTTTAGTTGACTGATATTATATGCTAGGCGCGATTGATAGTGGCAGAATAGAATTCACGTATATTTCATTTTGTGTATTTATATAAGTGACTATTGTTTAATACCTTACGACGACCAACAGACGCCGACAATTTAATAGCTATTAACGACAGACGATATTTATGTAAGTGCGCGTATGGACAATTAAATAATAATGGACATTGTACACTGATCGTTAACGCGCGCGTAAAGAAGGGGGGAAGTTGCATACCTTCATCCGACCTGAAATCGCCGCGCTAGCGAAAAGCTGACCGTATAAGTAAAAATAAAGTCACCGTATGCCTTTTAAAATTAATCAAGACTGGCGGAGTGGATAAGAGATCGTCTTGTCTCCGTCCGTGTGCATATATGTAGCTATATAGGATAGTAGCATTTTTCCATAATGTTTCTTTATTCCACGCAGACCTGATCGCAACAACGGCCAGCGGTTTTTTTCATCATTTACTGATGGGTTAATGTTGTCTTTTTCTTGGCTTGTGCGTCACCAATTTTTCATTTGTGAGCCAACGCTAAACAAGAAACATTTTAACTTTGTAAATTTAACTGGACTTATAAAACCTAGCATTATATTTTTCAATTGTATCAGCCCACTGGGGTTGTGCAGAAAAATAACATTACCTGACGACTGACAGTCGTATTCAAGTGTATTATCCAGAATTACGCTGTTTCAGAATCGGCACTCACCCCAGAGCCAGTCATCATTTATCAATTGTAACAGTTTTTTTAGCAACCAGATGTTTCCCAATACTGGAAGTATTTTCCTCTGTTTACTGTGAACCCAAGATCTCGGTTTTTTTTCCTACACTAACTATTCGAAGTGACATTTGTCCATCCAGGAATAAACCACCAAATTAGGCGTCCACCTTATTAATCTTATTTATTAGAGGATGGACTGGGGCCAATTTGGGAAATACACCTGACATTTTGTATATTCAGGAACCATTGTAATTCCAAGGGATATCACCAAGAGTAGGTAAGCGTGATTGAGTGGCCACTGTATGTCAGAGAGAGAGCGAATATTTTTCTTTGTTACAGGATCGTACTAACCTGGATTTTGCTTAAAATTGTTTACTTTACTGAGTAGCATTTAGTAGGAACTTTGTTTTTCTTTACTGTCTATTCTGTAACATAGTGCTAACCTTTGACCATTGGGTTATTAACTTTTTGGGTTATTTTTCTCAATAAGGGGAGGGCACATTTATTCTGTTATTTTCCTATGTATGTAAATCTGATTTTATTTGACCTTTCTTTAGATATTTGGTGTTGTCAAGTTTAATGATAATAAACAACAAAAAGAACTTAACTTTGTGTGTTGGTCAGACCCATCGCCAATTAACTGTAGTTTTTCACGTTTGTGTGTTTTGTTGTTACGTAGCTGTGCGTGTGTGTAGTTTAACTTATATTTATATATGAGGAGGGTAAGACTGTCTTATACTAAATTATAGTCGTATAGATAGGCTGGACTAGAGAAACTTACTCATTCCAGAGACATATCTTCTCCTTAAGCAATTCACCCGTGAAATCTATTTCTCACACTTTTATTTCTCACGTACTTATCACCATCCACTCTACTCAGACGGGACCATAAATAACTTCCAAACTTATCGGTACGACAACTAGGGCTAGGATTTTGATGAATTTGCTTTTTTTTTTTTTTTTTTTTTTTTTTTTGCTTAACCAAAATAAAGCCGAAAATAAATGTGTTTCATAAAAAACTAAGCTGATATACGAGCCTTTCTTAAGGCATTTTTAAAGTATTTTTTTCATTTTTGGCATGTGTTAGCATTTTTGAGATTTTTTCTGTCATTTTGCAGCATTTTGGTGTTTTTTGAGTCATTAATTTGCGTATTCTGGCACTTTCAATAAAAATTAGTATTTTTCATAGTGTATCCTACATTTGTTTTTTGGTAGTTTTTTTTTTTTTTTGACAAATTACTTTACTGTTTTCCATATGCTGTTTCATTTTCCCTAAATCCCTTGAAAACAAATCTTGCTGGGTTGTTTAAAAAATAACATTTTGCCACGTTTTGGCGAGGCACGTCCCGTTCAACCTAGACGGTTATTTTAGGGCGTATGTCCAAATAAAAAAGACCTCTAGGTCTGATAACATTAGTATAAGCCAGCGGTTTTCAACCTGTGCACCGTTTGTATTGCTGTGTGAGTCTCTTAGACTGCATGTTTTCTGGTTAATAAAATAAAATAGACTTTCAGTTTGATACAGGGAATGTAAAAAAAAGGTATTTTTATGACTTCTCTCTGTTTTGTTTTATTGGTAATTTTTTTTTTAAACGTTAAAGATTTCAGTTTGGCACAGTAACAGCAAGAAACTAAATTGTTTTTGTTAGATTCTTTTGGTTTTGTTTTATTTCTCTCATTTTCTTCTTTTAATAAAACCAACTAATTTTAGTTTAGCTCGGAAACTATATAAAAAAAAGAAAGTTGTGTTTTTAAGGTAATTTTTATTTTATTTTTTGGTGCATTTTTTTGGTTTTTAATGTCATAAATGCATTTTTTATTGGTCATTTTCTAGCAAATTTTAGGTCATTAAAATTCTAGCCCTAATTATAACACTTTCGCTAAAGAACGAAGAGAGCTTAGAGTAGCTTGTAACAGACAGTACCTGGAAATTGGTCGAGGAAGGTGGTAATCTGTTGTATTCTCCTGGCACAAAGAAAATGAAACATTCCGTTTGACAGAAAGATATATCATGAACACAATATTACACTGATTAATCTATGATTTCAAACATTATGCATTAATGATTGAGGAATTAGATTAGGATGTCTAAATATTGCTAACTTGAAGTCGTCGAGTCCTTTAACTGCTGTAGGTCAAGTCATGTCGGTATAAAGTTGGAAATTGTCACAAACATGCTAACATAAATCGACTATACGATTAATTGTCCGCTTAAAGTCAGTAGGATAACACAGTGCTCAGCTTTTTGCAGAAATCTCAGGTCATTATTATAATCCAAAAGTTCCTATTCATAATATTTACACTCCTGAGCGAATTAATTATCTTTTCATTCTTAGCTTTTCGGCGACTTACTTATTTTAATATTGATTATGCTTACTGTAATACTCATACAAAATGCATTGTTCATCTTCAGTTGTTAAGAGATTCCAGTCACATATAATGTATTAAGTTTCTTTAAAAGTTTTAGCATCATCGTATTTATATCTAAAGATTGTTCTAATTTAAACTACACTGGAATGAAATTGCTCACACGTTTACCGCATTGGAAACACATGGCAGCTAATACCACTGAATTTTTATGTTTTTATTTTTAAATAAAATTTTGCTTCGTTTTGGCGAGGCGCGTCCCGTTCAACCTAGTCGGCTATATTAGGGCGCATGTCCACATATAAAAGACCTTCAGGTCTTAAGGCTTATCTAGTTATATACCACTGAAATGGAATCCAGCTATAACATATGATGACATTGTCATGAAATGCTGCTGATAAAATATAGTTCTTTTGGGCAATAATAATGTTTTATAATTTAATTTCTGTTAATTTGTTCATTTCAGCCGAATGGGATAAAGTAGTATTAGATGCTGCAATAGTGGAACGAGTAAATGTGCCTGCTTTTACGTTCTTTTTTCTTATTGATAAAATAAAGTGTCATTAGCGAGACGAGATGTCAGGAGATTACTATTAGTTGGAGGAGACACATGCGTTCGGGTTAATTAGAAGTGGGAGTGTTCTGGATTAGACAATCTTTGAAGGACCGAGGACTGGAATGGAACCAGGCCAGAAGGAAGACAGCCGATAGGATAGTCTGACGCTCTCTCTTCCAAACCTCTACACCTCACGGTAGAAGGGGAACGACTAAGTAAGTAAGTAAGTGTTCTGGTCAATGCGAAGGCTGAAAGTTCACGTTATTTACACGACCAGGAAGGTGTAGGTGATGTACACGCTGGTACATTTAGATTATGTACAAGAGGAAAGGTCTAGATTATATATAATCAAGTAAGATTAGATTACGTACTACCTGGTGGGGGGGGGGGGGCGTAGGAGGAAAAGGGTCTTGATTATTGTCAAGAAGTGGATTTAAGTTTAGAGTGTTTCCAGTGTATAGACAAGACCCTAGTATGAGAGAGACTGAGAAGATAGATTTAGATGAGAAATGAGAGTGAATGTGGACGGATGGGCATATTGGCTTCGAGGGATGAGAACAGAGATTGACTCTCCCTCGCTACTCGTGACTTAAAGAATTGCTATAGACTCACCCCCCTCTGGCTACCTTTACAAAAGGAGATAAGGGTGTACTAAGACCACAGACACACTATACAGACAATTATATATGCACGGTATAGTTAGCTATATATTAGAAAGACTGATCCAGTGAACATTTATATAGTTTTATTAAAACAACTCAAAAAAACTCAAATCACACAGGAAAAATAAATACGTGCACTGTTGCACAGACCTGAAAACAAGAAAACCAATTAAACTGATAAACACAAACAAAATATACGACCACTGTCACTCCTTCTTTCACCCTGCTGGGGAACAATAAAATGATTAATGGTTTAACTACAACAAATGTGTGGGGGCTTCACTTTAGCCTCCACTCCCTACTACAATAATATAACTATTAACTATAACACCACAGTCTGGCTGCAGACGTACTAAGGGTCTACACTCTATAATTTCATTAACTGGTGTCCTACAATGTTAACCACTCCTTCACAAGCACTGATCCACTAAGTGACCTTTTTCATTTGCTAACTCAGAGGCTGTCCTAACAAATTTTCTATCTGCCTCTAACACCTCACTCTCCCCTCTGTTTCTGCTTCAGTGACTACTCTGACACTGCGTATTCTGCTGAGGTGGCGTCTCCGTTAAGCCACTATTCTCTGTTTTGGTCGGGAAAGGAATTTTGACCCTCTCTCCTGCCCGGACTACTGCTGCTGATGACTTCTGACAATAATGACTAGGTACTTGACTTAGTATGTAGAGGATCCACTGTTGACGAAAACGTAATTTCACCTGCCCGGTTACCCCTCATTGGGTTTAGGGCCGTCGGTTTTATTATGACCGACTTTCTTAAACGACGACACCAGGCCACGTGCCTTTGTTTCGGTGTGTGTATATGAGCTTAGAGCTCAGGATTTTAAGAAATCCGTTCGCTGAATGCTGTTCACTGAAAATGGAACTGCTTCTTTTTTCTGTGACAGCCGTACATGGCAACCGTAACCACCTCGTCACCAGTGCTCTTCACCTCTGCCGATAGCTCGAGCACTAGGCTCCTGGGACAACAACTTTCAGTTGTAAATTGGAAGGCCAGTTACCCCCTCCAAATTCGCCGTGAAAACTCGCTGTGGAACAAACAACAACAGCTATATAACACGTCAGAAGTTGCACATCTCAAACATTTAACTCCCCTAAAATAAATATGATAAGGGTGGAATTAGGATGCCGTCGAATTACCACCTCTATCGACACCAGGTATTACAATGCAAGATGTGGGTGTCTTATCTGGTTTAGATTGTTGCTGTGTGTGTTGCAGTAGAACAGTTCACAGGGTACACCACAGGCAACATGACGTGTAGAGTCATAAAAATGGTAACTTCGCTTTAGGTTTATACCATTTATTGCACGCCACAAAACAGTCATGATACTTATGTTATCATCGGCATAGCACAACGAATGCAGCATTCAAACTCATGTTAACTGACAGTCATGTAGAAGTCAATACTCAATAGTTGTATGGAAAACAAATATCATAGCGAAGCTTGATAAATAATACATATAACTTCTGCAACCGTGGTCCGCTGCAGATCCTTAATGTTCATAGACAATAATAATTATTCCTTCCTGATGCTAGCAGATCAGATGTATACAATACGTCCGTTTACTGTCTGCACGTGAGTAGCATACATGGATTACAGGTCAGCTCGACCTTTATAACCTTCCTAAGTCTAACCATCTGACTTGGACGTGATCTCTGATATAACGAATCCTGGAACACAGACAATAGTCTTGTTGGTCTAGAGCGACCCATAGATATATAACTAGTTCAGGTATAAAGATACCGGTGACTTAATCCTAGTCAAAGTACCTCTCCATTTTGAATCACACAGGCGAGCAAAAAGGCGACAAAATGACGAACCTCTAGATGATAGCCTAAAGTTCGATACAAGAGGAATTACCTTATTTCGGAAAATCAACCATGAACATATGCCTCCAGGCAGGCTTGAATAATACGGGGAAATAGTCTAGTTAGCTAACTAACTCACAAAGACAATGTATTTCCCTCAGAGAATCACAAGACGTAGTCGCGTCCGCTCGCTAATCAGTCCATTTCTCAACTCCCCGACCTGGGCGGAACAACAAAACGACAACCCAGTCGAGACATGCGCAGAGTGACAATCTCTGAGTCGCTGTTCACAATAAGACGATTCTAAGAACATTCGAGATAAAAGTCTTACACAGTCGCGCCTTTTATGGACATGAACAGAAGCGTTAAGAAAGGTTTCAAACATCTACAACAGTTGACTGATACTACCAAATAAGGAGATATGGTCACGCTTCGTTCAAGACATTATAGACCGAACGTGTCTCCATACAAGAGGAGGTAAACTCATAAAAAATAGCAGTATCGATATATCGGGTTCTGTCCCTTTGACCATAAAATATATATAACATGCATTTCAGTCAAATAATGATCATACATACGAAAAACGATCATACAAAGACTTTGGAAAAAAGTAATTATTTGTGCGTAACATTACCGCACCCTCCCGGGAAAAAAAAATGAAACATTTTTTTTTTAAATCCTGGAGCCGGAAAAATCTAGGCTCCTAACGCACGTATGATGCGCGGATATACCTAACAAAATAGCTCAACACTTGGAGCGAAACTGAGATCATATCCCAGGTCCTTAGAGAAAAATTTATCTAAGTATACGCGTATATATCCCAGGAAGGTGCCACCAACACAAACCACAATGCTGGCAACATCATAATAAAAGTCAAATTATTCTCATACCAATATATGAAATCAAATATATTATTATGATATCATACAATGTGTTGCAAATAGCGGTGTAATATATTAATATACCGCACTATTTTATTACATTATGTAATGCATCAGTAACTAATAAGTAATACATGTGTTGATCTTCGTTGACATAAAACATTCAATAGAAGAAGATGTGGACATCATCCGCTCCCAATCTAGGACAGGACTTGATATACTCAAAGTTCCACAATGGACACAATCTCGCATCTTCAATGATGTGCTGCGAAAATATCAATAACACAAATCTTAAAGACAACTGGTAAATCTCTCAATACAATCCTGAAAATAATTTATTTAAATGTGGCCGAGTGATCTTTTGGCCCGTATATCACTAACTAAGCCTTCTTAGATAATTACATGGTACAATGTTATAAATTCCCCCTCAAAAAAGTGAGAAAAAAAAAATCTACTAACATGTCATTATAACATTGGACTGTATATCAGGAAATATATATATGACAGAAGAATCATGTGGAATCGTGTGGGCATCTGGACAGAATGTCCGCCATTACATTATCCGAACCACGGATAGCTCGAACCGAGAAATGAAATGGTTGAAGAGCTATGGCATAACGAGTGGACCTCGAGCTCTTCAAGTTTTTGCTCTGAATAGCAGTAAGCGCTTTCTGGTCGGTTTCCACAATGAAATGTGCGCCTAGAAGAAATCTTTGTAACTTCAGAATAGACCATACCATAGCCAATAACTCACGGTCTAAAACCGAGTAATTCTTTTCTGCAGCATTTAATTTCCTAGAGATATACATCACCGGATGCAGAGTATCAGAATACTCCTGCATTAGTGCTGCCCCAATCCCAGTTGACGAGGCGTCACTTCGAAGAACAAAAGTCTTCTCAATAGTAGGTAACCTAAGAATAGGTGGAGATGAAAATAGGTCTTTAACCTGGTCCAATGAGGATTGACATTCTTTTGACCAGCGGATCAAATTAGGCGACCCTTTCTTCAATAAAGTAGAAAGCGGTGCCATAATGGAGGACAGATTCGGAATGAATCGTCCGTAGAATTGGATCAAACCTAATAGACTCCTTACTTGTTTCTTTGTCTTAGGGACCGAAATGTTAAGTATTTTTGAAACATTGTGGTCCTCTGTCTTTAAAAGACCATGACCAACACGATGACCTAGGAAAGAAATCTCACTAAATCCTATAAAGGCTTTAGAGGGTTTTGCAGTCAAGTTATACTCGCGAAGAGTAGACAGTAATTCGTATAAACCCAAATAGTGATCTTCCCAGGAATCACTGAATAGACAGATATCATCTAGATATGCTATGACATCTGTACGATATGCGAGAATTCGCCGCATCATGCGTACGAATGTAGCAGGGGCGTTCATAAGACCAAAAGGCATGAAATTCCATTGGAATAAACCCCTAGGTGTAGAAAAAGCTGTAAAAGGTTTGGCACGTTCAGTTAGCGGGACTTGCCAATAACCTTTAGACAAATCTAGTTTGGTAAAGAATCTAGAATTAGAAAGTTTATTGAGTAGCTCTTCTAATGAAGGCATAGGTTCAGCGTCGAACTTCGTAACTTGGTTCAATTTGCGATAATCTACGCAAATGCGAATGTTATTATCCTTCTTTCGAACAATAACCATAGACGAAGAGTATGCTGAAGTGGATGGTTCAATGATTTCCAAACGTATCATTTCATCCAATTCTTTTTCGACTTGAGACTGGAAATGGATAGGTATTGGATAGGGTCTGACTCTGATAGGATTATGATCAGTTAGCACAATGTCATGTTCAATGACATGTGTGTGTCCCGGGATGTCTGTAAGAACATCCTGAAATGTTTGCAACATCGAAGAAACTTGTCGATGTTCCTCAGCGGAAAGATTTGGAGAAACGGTCACGTTTTTCCAAGATTCCGTAGAATAAAGTGGGACCATAGAAAGAGGAAGATTGACATCAGAAAAAGTAGTTTCCTCATCCTGTATAACTGACAGCGATGAGTATTGACCATGAGGTACTTGAGAATTGTCCGTTGCCTGGAAAATAGGCTGCAAATAGTCTGGTCTTTCATGAAATTCCGTGAGCATATTTATGTGGAAAGTTTTATGCTTTCCATCAATATCGACAACATAGTCGACATCAGAAATTTTGGAGACTATTGCATATGGACCTTTCCATGCAATTAGAAGTCTGTTCTCCCTTGAAGGAAGTAGAACGAGAGCTTTGTCACCTGGACAAAGTTGTCGTAGACATCTATTCTTATTCGCAAACTGCCTTGCCTTTTCTTTAGCAAATTCGGAAGACGAAGTTGCTAGTTTGCATGCCTCAATGATTTTTTTCCTAAGAGCAATGACGTACTCATAAGAAGACTGAGTCTCATCGCTAATATTATCGGCAGTGATTAGATCGTGAAGTAAAGACATAGGGCCGCGCGGTTGCGCGCCAAAGACAAGTTCAAAAGGGGAAAACCCCGTATGTTCATTGGGGACCTCTCTATACGCAAAGAGAGCCGCGGGTAAGACCCTGTCCCAATCCTGAGGATGATCCTCAGTTATTTTACCCAGTAAAGTTTTTAGAGTCCTATTTAAACGTTCGACCAACCCATTAGACATTGGGTGATAGATACTGCTGAGAGACCTTTTTATATGTAGCATAGACATTACCTGTGACATAGTGTCTGATATAAGTTGAGTGCCATGGTCTGACAATATTTCTCCGGGAAAACCCAAGCGAGAAAATATCAGCCAAAGAGCGTCTGCGATATCAGCAGTTGAGATGCTCTTGAGAGGTATTGCCTCTGGCCAACGTGTGCACATATCGACACATGTAAGAATAAATTGATGTCCTCTAGCCGACTTAATTCTAAAAGGACCGATAATATCTATTGCCATTTTTTGAAAAGGGCGAATTGGAATGTCAGCAGCCTGAATAGGCGCAGCATGTCGTGGTCCTTTAGATTTGACCTCCTGACATACTTTGCAAGAGCGACAGTACATTCGTATGTCCTTGCTCACAAATGGCCAAAAGAAAGCCGCAAGAACCCTCGACTTTGTACGGGAAAAACCCATATGTCCAGCACATTGCGAGTCATGAGCATGTTGCAATATTTGCAATCTCATGCTCTTAGGCACAAGAATTTGTGAATGAGTGGACGTAGTCGAGTCTTGTACCATACGTACAAGTACGCCGTTCTTCATAGAAATCCAAGATTTTCTATTAGTATTTTGATTAGGATCACCTTTTTTTGCTAGAATGAAGAATTTTTGTAACGACGGATCTTCTTCTTGCAATTTGATAAATGAGTCACGTGTAATAGTCAAGTGACTATTTTGTTCATTTACTTCATCATTATTAGTTAATGAAGTTTGAGGTGGATCCAGAGCATGTGCTCTTGTGACCACCACATTGGTAGCTTCAATGTTTTGCTCTTCCCAAACAGCAATCCGCTGTGGGGTACATTCCCTAACTCCGTGAATACGACCAATAATAAGGTCCGCAATAGGGTTTGGAAGTAGACACGCGTGGACCTCTCCCGTGAAGAAAGGAGTAGCAATATGTATTATGGCAGTAGGATATTTTTCCAACGTGCCACCAAATGTGACACATTTGATGACCTTTCCTGTAGCACAGAATGGATCTACAAGAGATTGCCTAACCCCGACAGTAGTACATCCAGAATCAAACAACACCGAGACTGGATTACTATTTACAAGCCCCTTATGTAATATAAGAGAACCTCTCCCATCATGAGCAACATTAGCAGGAAGAGCGGGCAAAGGATGACCACAGCTTAGAGTACTAATGGTTTTCGGATCAAATAAAGTACTGCATTGGATACATTTATTTGCCCTACCAAAGTCAAAAGATGAGCATCCGATAGCATTATGGTCTTTATCATTATTAACCTGTTTATCTGCTCCCTGAGATTCTTGTTGAACAGAGTTTGTCTGTTGATATCTTTTTCTCTTCTGTTGCGATCTACCGCGACCATTATTGCCTCTGCAATTATCATTAAAGTCCCTACTGTAATTTTTATCCTGGTTTGAGTTCCAGTTTCCATAACTGTCATTACCATCTCTATGCTGTTGAGAACCTCTATTATCTTGGTATTGAGGTCTCTGCAAAAAATATTTTCCTCTATACCGATTACCTTTATGAAAATTTCTAAAGTTACCGGGAATAGAATACCGTGTAATATTAGGTTGTCTCCAGTTCTGGGAAGAAGAATCTCCCTGAAATTGAGTACCATGGTTCTGGGCATAATTACGGTTACTCTTTTTATTGAAATTGTGCTGGCTACCCTGAAATTTACGCATAAAATTTGGGCCATAAGGTGCTGCCGAAGCAACTGGCAGACCTTCTTTTACCTTAGAGTTGCTAATGGTTATGTGAGGATGTGCAGTAACATACTGGCTACAGTATTCTTCCATTTCTTTTATATTTTTAGGCTTACGCTCATGAAGAAAAGAAAGAAAAGCTTCATTAACAGAAGACATAACCTTGTCTCTAAGAAGTAAGTCCATGAGGGCTTCAAATGTACTTTCTGTCTTAGAAAGCTCAACCCATCGTAAAAAAGTAAGACGTATGCCTGAGATGAATTCTGAGAATTCAACTCCAGTTTCTGGTAACATGTTTTTAAATTTAAGACGATATCCGTCTTCGTTAAGTTGGTACTTCTTTAACAATGCCGCCCTGACAACCTCATAGTTGTTCTTGTCAGGCACATCTACCATACCCAACAAAGTCAAAGCATCACCTCTAAGTATCTTGGACAGATGATAAACATATAATGTTTTATCTATATTATGCACCTTACATGCACTTTCAAATCTATCTAGATAAAATGTTATATCATCAATTGAAGCATTGAATGCTGGTAAATTAAGCTTGAAATCAACAGCATTAGACTTATTAGCAGATGATACCTTATTAGCATCATTAGCATTACTAGATAACTTCAACTTTTCTAACTCCAAAGCTAAGAGTTTTTCTTCATGTTCCATTTTTGCTTTTCTCTCATCAGACTCTCTTTGTAACCTTCTTTCTTCAGCCTCAGCCTGTAACTTTCTTTCTTCAGCCTCAGCCTGTAACTTTTTTTCTAATCTTTTATTTTCAGCCTCTATTTCAAGTCTCTTATTTTCAGCTTCTTTTTCAAGTCTCTTATTTTCAGCTTCTTTTTCAAGTCTCTTATTTTCAACCTCAGCCTGAAGTCTCTTCTCCTGAGATTCTGCTTCTCTTTTTTGTTTTTCCATTTCCATTTGTAATCTCTTTTCATCTACCTGCATCTGCAGTTTTAAATTTTCAGCATCTATTCTCTTTTGTTCAGTTAGTTCTTTCATTTTCTTTTCCTCCGACTTCAATGCCTTGGCATATTGAACAGTCGCAAATTCTTCTAATTTATCACCTGTCTTCCCAAGGGCTTTACCCTGCTCAATAAAGTACTCAAATGTAGACATGATGTCTAAAATGTGAGTACAGAACCTGAAATAATTAATTATCTTATTTCAATCTTAATAGCAACAAGACTTAATAAAGTGCTTGTATAATTACTATGTTTACTCCAATCTCTGTGGGAAACAAGACTTGACACCAATTTGTATTATCAGTTGTACAATAATATCACAAGTCACCTCTTAATTATCAGTGCACTACCCAAATCAGTGCATAACCATCAGTTATTTATCATAACTGCACTACAATAGTGCATAAGGAAAAAACCACCAGCCAGTTATGATAAGTGCACTATAGATCAATAGTGCATGAGCATATATGTAACAATAGTGAAAGCTAACTATGCAAGAACTATGCAAACAATAACAAGACAATGTAAACAATAACAAAGTACCAACAATGTAAACAAAACAAAGATCAAAGTCAATGTAAACAATAACAAAGATCAGAGTCAATGTAAACAATAACAAAGATCAGAGTCAATGTAAACAATAACAAAGATCAGAGTCAATGTAAACAATAACAAAGATCAAACAATACGAAAACATTCGCATAAGTCAAATAAATAAACAGCGAAACTAAAAAGAATATGATGACAGAATGCGAAGATATGACAAACAAATGACGCTACAGTGTATACACAAAAATTTACGTGAAGAACTGAATAATAGAAAAGAGGAGACCTACAAATACAAACAATTGAAATCGAAACTAAAAAACAGAAAGAAAGAGAGAAACAAAAAAAAATATACAAAAAACGAAAATAAAGCACAACTCGTCACAACTAAACAGATATAGCAACGATTGTCGCTAGCAAATTTCACAGTAGGAAATTCGCACAGTCCCTAACGAAAACGCTAACAGTAGAACCTCTGTGACGTGGTATCTTCTACTGAAAGACACCGCCCAACCGAGAAAACCCGCTGAAATATAAACATATAAATACAAATCCAAATAACATATAACATGTAAACATATAAAGAGTGCGAAAAATGTGATAGACAGAAGGCTCAGTTAGAACATAAGGGCACAGTTCACAAACAAAACAGGCCACTTAACTTCTATGTATCCACAACGTCAGCACAGTTCAGAACAGGATGTGATCAGCATTCTTAGGACAATGATCCAACGTTGATCCATATCTGCTCTCGTAAACTGCCATGACGAAGGAAATGAGCTTCTAACAGGAAACAGCTTCTGACAGGAAACAGCTTCTGAACTTGACCTTCTGAATCTGCAACAGTAATTCTGAGACCGGAACAGTTGTTACGGCACTTGTCCTTCTTCTCAACAGATCAGGAAATCCATTCGCTCGGTACTTGTCCTTCTATTTGTAGACAAACTTCAATACCGCCGAGCAGCGCCGGGTAGTTTCAAAATATCAACAACTGTCAGTACTGCTGCGTCTTTCAAAAAATTTCATCAAAGGTGATGAATAGCAACTGCAATGTTGTCTTGTAGTCTGCTGATGATGTCTGGGTTTGTTGACCCCCTTGAGAGTTGGTACCAGAATAAACCAACTATTGGCCACCATGAATTGATAAGGGTGGAATTAGGATGCCGTCAAATTACCACCTCTATCGACACCAGGTATTACAATGCAAGATGTGGGTGTCTTATCTGGTTTAGATTGTTGCTGTGTGTGTGTTGCAGTAGAACAGTTCAGGGTACACCACAGGCAACATGACGTGTAGAGTCATAAAAATGGTAACTTCGCTTTAGGTTTATACCATTTATTGCACGCCACAAAACAGTCATGATACTTATGTTATCATCGGCATAGTACAACGAATGCAGCATTCAAACTCATGTTAACTGACAGTCATGTAGAAGTCAATACTCAATAGTTGTATGGAAAACAAATATCATAGCGAAGCTTGATAAATAATACATATAACTTCTGCAACCGTGGTCAGCTGCAGATCCTTAATGTTCATAGACAATAATAATTATTCCTTCCTGATGCTAGCAGATCAGATGTATACAATACGTCCGTTTACTGTCTGCACGTGAGTAGCATACATGGATTACAGGTCAGCTCGACCTTTATAACCTTCCTAAGTCTAACCATCTGACTTGGACGTGATCTCTGATATAACGAATCCTGGAACACAGACAATAGTCTTGTTGGTCTAGAGCGACCCATAGATATATAACTAGTTCAGGTATAAAGATACCGGTGACTTAATCCTAGTCAAAGTACCTCTCCATTTTGAATCACACAGGCGAGCAAAAAGGCGACAAAATGACGAACCTCTAGATGATAGCCTAAAGTTCGATACAAGAGGAATTACCTTATTTCGGAAAATCAACCATGAACATATGCCTCCAGGCAGGCTTGAATAATACGGGGAAATAGTCTAGTTAGCTAACTAACTCACAAAGACAATGTATTTCCCTCAGAGAATCACAAGACGCAGTCGCGTCCGCTCGCTAATCAGTCCATTTCTCAACTCCCCGACCTGGGCGGAACAACAAAACGACAACCCAGTCGAGACATGCGCAGAGTGACAATCTCTGAGTCGCTGTTCACAATAAGACGATTCTAAGAACATTCGAGATAAAAGTCTTACACAGTCGCGCCTTTTATGGACATGAACAGAAGCGTTAAGAAAGGTTTCAAACATCTACAACAGTTGACTGATACTACCAAATAAGGAGATATGGTCACGCTTCGTTCAAGACATTATAGACCGAACGTGTCTCTATACAAGAGGAGGTAAACTCATAAAAAATAGCAGTATCGATATATCGGGTTCTGTCCCTTTGACCATAAAATATATATAACATGCATTTCAGTCAAATAATGATCATACATACGAAAAACGATCATACAAAGACTTTGGAAAAAAGTAATTATTTGTGCGTAACAAAATACCTCTCCTCTTTCTATTCCCGCACCAGCGATACATAATTATTCATGTCCCAAAAGGGTCAGCCTCCCATGCAATCTCCCCTCTGATCTATCTATCCCGTTTTACAAAGTAAACATTGGTCTGTTAATAACTCCCAGACGGGCTGACCTAGATCTTTTGTTCTGCATGACTAGCCACGTGTCAAAACATTCAAACATGAAGAATCCATCCTGTCTGTAAAACTTAGGGCTACTTTATCACTGACCCTTGGTGTTCATTGATCAATACAAAAATAAATCTAGGACTAATTAAATTCATCTCCGTAATATTAATTACATCTCTATGGAATAAAATTATTCCCTTATCAGAAAATATAAATTTAATCTCTTTGTAATCTGACTACACAGTAATAAAACTGCACAATAAATAACGTATAAAATTTACGCTAGCATATTCATACTGCCAAAAATTATAAACAATCAAGGTTATCAATTTAACCCCTGTAGTAAAATACACGCGTTCCTGTATTCTCAATAATGTTAACTTTACTCCTCCTCATCCAACTGAATATCGTCCCGAATTAATACTCAATTTATTAACAGTATACACGTGCTTAAAATTACACAAATCCGCTCCCGTATATCTGTAAATTATCATAAATCAATGATGCGGGATTTTCTACAGACCTTCTGTTAAATATTACAGAGCACACCTTTAATATCTCAAATTTACCCTCTCCTAGATACGGCGATTATCATAGAAAGAATTTATGCACCCTTACATTTCCAGTTTATCTCTAAGATAGTAATTGATGGCACGTTTGTTTAAGAAATTAAATTTAAACTTCCTGAGGAAACTTTACGTTACCCGGCTAAGATGTTATTTAAAACCAACTATAAGTTATGGCTTACCCTAGTCAAATTTCTCCGTAGAGCAGACGAACTATGTATATAGAATACAGGCGTAGACTTTCACGGCATGAAGTGTTTCAACAAAGAGACTGTAGCCGCCCTGTTTCTTGCTTGTGTTAACCGCTGACTAGAGGACACCAAAGGAGTGGTGTAATGTTGACGGTCCACAACAAGGCGGTTATCTTTATACTTGAAAATATACGCGAATGTCGTTTTACTGGAATGTGAATCCGGGAACTTCAATAATTGGGCACATCAACTAGTGCCAATACGGACATGGACGAACTCATCATGTCAACTTGCAACATCATTTTATTTGGACGAAATACGTGGACGAGAAAATAGGAAAACAGTACCCACACAATGGTTTCACAGTTCAAACTTACATGGGGCATATATGGATACAGTACTTGTAGAATCATAGTTCCTTCATATAATATAATGGTTTGACCTTGCGTCGGTGATGAAACTTATAAGGTCATCCGTACAACAAATCTAGGGATGCATATTTCGACACTGTCCTATAACATTGTTCTGATACATATTTAGCCTGGTACCTTTAAACATTTAGGATTCATGCATTCGTTATGTATGAAATGACAATAAAGGGTTAAGTACGATACTTGTTTAACCTCTCTTCATCGCCGCGTCACGTACGACGGCGTTCCCATAATCCAAATCAATAAGACGAAATGACGGAGCAATAAAAATCCTTTAAAATATCAGGATACTTTCAGTGCAGTACCGAGTTGATCCATTATAACCCCTTAGCGAGAAGGGACTAGCTAGATGCCAACGAAGGATACAGTCACTAAAGTCCAATAACATATACAGTGATTACAATAACTGGATATGACTTACGTATCGTGTAAGCCGACAATGGCTTCTATTAAGAAGTCATGTCCCAGAATACTTTTACCCCAAACACGATGGGTATACAATAGAATATTCCCAGACTCCATGTCTGGCATGAGATGCGGCTTGTTCTTTTTGAACGTTCCTACGTCATCTGGCTTGTTTGGTAACAAGCGCGCCCGCAGATTCCCATACACAAAAATGTGCATATACGTGCGCGATAAATGAACTATACATAAAATAACACCCACCTAAGTTGGTGCTTACTCACTTAACAAAAGTAGGACCTGATGACTACTTGAGAATGTTAAGGACTCATAAAGCATAAAGGAGGCAACAGCTTCCTTAACACCGCCCGCAAAAAATTTAATTCTATTAAATTTTTTCTTTTATTAACGCGGAGAGGTGAATCAAGTTAACAACTATATATATAATAATACATGATAGGTATATTAATCAATAATAAGAGAATGAATGTAAAATCAAATTCCACTCAACTCAACAACAAAATATATGCACAAAAGCATATCATCACCTTGACCAACTTTGGTACAAAGTGGAAGAAATGAACGAAATTAAAACATTTAGGATGATTAAATGAAACCAAATGCAACAACAATTTTTTTAAAAATCATGGCAATACATGAATTTAAATGAAAAGATAAGAATGTATCACGAATGAGAAGTGAAAAAAAAAAATTAAGAATACGAATACAACACTGGCAGTGATCAACACCCTTATCAGTGTCTACAGATAATTAGTAGTATTACGTAATTACGAATGTTGTATCACTAACTATACTGAGTGATAAGTACCAGATATAATAAATAGTATTAGAATACTTATAATTAATTATATTAAATATTAAACTAATTAACCAAGTTTATTTGCTAAAATCTACTGAATAATGTTTCAGTTAATTAAAATGTCAAAAGTTCTAATAAAGTTCTGAAGCTCATGTGTTATCTTCGAAAGCAGTCTACGAAACCCGAAGTTTATTTATATTAGAGTCTAAACACGTATAAATTCCATCTATTCCACTGTGAAAAATTAAGTCCATCACATTATACGAATGTTTATATAAATACACAATGTATATTTCTGGAGAAAATGGTATAACTTTCCAAAGTTATGTTATTATCAAAGTTATTTATAAGTCACTGTTTATGTATCATATCGATTCCAATGAATGTTCCAACATTATACACTTGACTAGGTAGACACAAAATGTTACTGTTGTAACGAATTATAGTTCAATGATCGTAGTGTTTATAAATGCGACGTTGTATGCGTAGAGTTATCATTCTCTGTAGAGCGTAACAACTCGTTTGATTCACTCGGGCAGCGGGAAAGAATGTCCGCCAAAACATTCTGCGATCCAGGTATTGCCCGTATGGTAAAACAGTATGGCTGCAGGGATATCGCATATCTTGTGGATTTGGCTGACTTGACGTCTTTCGTATTCAAAGCAGTAAGTGCTTTCTGATCAGACTCAACAAAGAAGTGTGATCCAAGGAGATATCGCTGGAGTTTCGTTATCGACCACACGAGAGACAAAAGTTCCTTGTCGAGCACCGAGTACTTTTGTTCAGTTGACGTAAGTTTCCTCGACACATACAGAACCGGGTGCAAGGTGCCTTCGTATTCCTGGAGCAATACACTTCCAATGCCGTAACTAGACGCGTCGCTGCGTAATATGAAAGGAAGGTTTGCATTAGGTAATCGTAAAACAGGAGCTCTTGAAAAAAATGCCTTGATGGTGTCTAACGCGATTTGATGTTCTTCCGACCACCGAATCACGTTAGCTGCGTCCTTCTTTAACAAAGAAGAGAAAGGTGCAGTAATAGTTGAAAGATGAGGTATGAATTTAGCATAAAATTGAATCAACCCCAACAAAGATCTTACTTGTTTCTTTGTTTTTGGTGTAGTAATGTTTAGGATCTTAGAGACATTACTGTCCTCAGTGTGTAACGGACCATGACCAACGCGGTGACCTAAAAATGAAATTTCGTGAAAACCCACGAAAGCTTTCGATGGTTTAGCCGTTAAGTTACATGACCGTAACGTAGACAGTAATGTTTTCAATCCAGTAATATGTTCATCCCATGTGTCATTAAAGAGACAAATGTCATCAATGTATGTAATGACATCGGGACGATGAGATAGTATGTGACGCATCATGCGTACAAATGTAGCAGGTGCGTTTACTAAATCGAATGGCATAAAATTCCATTGGAATAGGCCCCGAGGGGTAGAGAAAGAAATGATCTCTAGAAAAGAAAAGAAACGATGAGGGGTAAAGAAAAGAGACGATGACTGCATAGGCTGAGTCATCAAAGAATGTGATATCAAAACCCAATATCAGAAGGTTAATATCTGCGTGACGCAGAATCAGGTACTAATCGTAACCTGAGGGAATGGTTGTGAAAATACACGCCATTGTCTCGCTCGATTACCATGCGAGCATCTATATTAGTACTAAAAGTAACCACGGCGTCACCATACCTGTTATTGGTATGTGGCCATAGACGTACGAACTTAACGTCTGCCGTGTAGTTGAAAAAATTTCTAAGTGCATGCCAACTAGTTCGTTGTGGCAGATTTTGCACAAGGATGGTGCAAGAATGTGCACCCCTACCAATATATGTGGTACCGTAGTCACCAGAATGTAAATAAGGTTTATGATTAACCTTAGTCCGTTGAGGTACATTATAATATTTATTATTTCTACATGGAAAGTTTTTGTTCTTAACTGTACCATACTTTTGTACTTGATTATCACTACTTACGCCAGACAAAGGTGTAGGTGTACGGCACGTCGTAGACACCTGCTTGCTGGGTAAAGTTAAAGCTTTGTTGACAATCTTATTGTTTTTACTTTTATTATTCAAGTTCATTCGAATTCCAACACCATTACTCTTTTTAGTAACATCATTTCCTTTGTTGACCATGTCAACAGTTTTATTAAGATCAGTTGTAAACTGATCCTGCCTCCAAGATTTTTTCATTGAATTGGCACCATTATTATGCCGATGGAAGGTATATCTCCCACGGAATGACTTACTACCCTTAACAGGTTGTGTTAAAACCTTAATATCCTTCTTAGGAATAGATGCATGTCGTAGAGGCTGTAACGAATTAGCAACAGTAGCGTAATGAACAATGGTATCATTTTGAATGCTAGATTCCAAGACCTTAGCATTACATAGCATATTAGCAGTATGTGCATGCGAAACAAATCTTGGTATTGTCGTAAATGCACGGGCATCATGTATATGTTGCTCTTCCCAATCAGCAATTTTCTGTGGGGTACACTCTTTTATGCCATGTATGCGACCCAAAATTATGTCACTAACTGGCGCTGGGAGTAAACAAGCATGTATATTCCCTGAAAAAAATGGAGTGTGAATATTAATAATAGCAGTGGGGAACGTTTCCACAGTCCCTCCGAAAGTCACGCACTTGACTGTTTTTCCAGTAGCACAAGAAGGATCTACCAAAGAGTTTCTGACGCCGATCGTGGAGCAGCCTGAATCAAAAAGAACAGAGCATGGAATAGAATTTAAAAAACCCCTATTTAATTTAAGGCTTCCTGTTCCATCGTGAGTAGCTGACGTGGCCGTACACACTGCTGGTAGACTGGGTAACACATGTCCGCAAAGAAGCGCCGTGATCGCCTTGGGCTGGAACAGAGTTTTGCATTCTTGGCAACATTTTACCTGTTCATAATCAATAGAGCAAGACATAGCATTATGGGTGTCAGTATTCGTGTTATGCTCTTTGTTACCTTGTGTGTCAATCATAGCTACATTAGATTGATGGCGTGGCCCCCTGCTCGAAGATCTATCTCTTCGACGCGATCGATTCTGACTATCATTTCTAAAATCGCCATTATTACCATTTCTGCTTGGGTTAACATATTGGTTAGAACGCCAATTATTTTTATCACTATTATGGCTTTGATTAGATCGCCAATGTTGTTTATAATTGTCTCCTTGATTTTCTTCAAAATTATTGTTATCAAAATCTCGTGATCTGTGAGATTGGCCCCAAGAATTGTTATATGGAGAAGATTGCTGAAATTGTTTCCCCTTATAAAAATTAAAAGAATTAAAATTCTCGTTATTTCCCTTTCTATAGTTTCTGTCATTACTTAAAGAGCGATGGCGTCTGTGATAATCTTGTTGCATAGCAAAAGCAACAGGTAAGTCATCTTGGACATGGGTATTGCTAAATTCCATGTTTGAATGGGCAGTGCAGAATTGTAAACAATTTTCTTCCATTTCATCTAAATTTTTTGGTTTCCGTTCGTGTAAGAACGCAAGGAATGATGGATTAACCGAAGACATGATCTTATCACGCATTATTAAATCAAAGAGAGCGTCATAAGATTTTTGTATCTTGGATAATTCAATCCATCTTTCTAGAGTGAGGCGTAAATGTGATATAAACTCACTAAAATTCTCCCCGTTCTGTGGAAGAAGAGATTTAAATCGCATCCTATATTGATCCTCAGTCAATTGGAATTTTTTCAAAAGAGCAGCTTTGATCACATCATAATTATTTTTGTCATCAGATTTAACCATATTATAAACTGTCAATGCTTCACCTGTAAGTAGCCTATGTAAATGTGTACAGTATTGTGATTTTTCAATGTTATAGCATTTACATAGTGATTCAAATCTATCAAGATAGAATATCACGTCGTCCGATGGAGGAGTGAATCTAGGTAATTTTAAGTTTACCTCTTTGTTATTTTCATATTTAGATGAAGTTTGACCAGCCTGAGTCTTCTGAGAATTAGCTTCCTGAGCTAATCTAAATTGTTCAAATTCCATTTCCTTAATTTTCTGTTCATGTTGAACCTGAAGCTGATATTTTCTTGTATTTTCTTCAGCTATCAATCTCCTCTCTTCCATTTTCTTTTGTTTAACTTCCATTTCCAAACGAATTTTTTTCTCGTCTGCCTCAATCTGAAGTCTCTTTTGTTCTGCTTCAAATTGTAGTCTTTTGTCCTCAGATTGCCTTTTCTTTTCATTTTCCTCAGCTTCAAATTTCTGATTTTCTAATCTTAGAGTTTCTAACCTTTGAGATTTCTCATATTCCGCCAAAGCGAATGTTCTAACCTTTTCAGGAGTCATCTGAAGGGCTTTAGCTTGTTTAATAAAATAATCAAGCGAATACATTTTTACTAGTATGTCCTTGAAATACTCCTTCCTTTAAAGATTTACTCAACTAATCACCAATTACTTTTCCATTTAATAAATGTAACACGTTCCTGTCCAAGAACGGCACTTAAATATGACTTAATTATTCAATATATTACTAATCAATAAAATAATTTAACCATTAAAATGTAATGAAAAGACAAAAGCAATAGACAATAGCAACAATCGAGACGGGACAAGATAATAAAAGACCACCAAAAACAGTCGCAGAAATCAACCAAGTAAGAATGGAAAAATAAGGACTAATTATGCAAAAAATGCACCGAAAACTGCGATAATATAATTAAACAAGACAATTGACAACACCGTGTATAAACATAGGTTTGTAAAAAAAACTAAATGATAGTAAGGTGAGACTGGACGAATATTACAAACAAAATACATCATAAAACTAAAGTACGTATAAAAATTACTGCCAAAAACGACAAAGAAAACTTGACAATACAGCTAAACAGTCAGGTGTCACGGACAACCAACCACAGTGGACCTAAAATCCATCGACACATCCGTGTCGGAACATTCCACTGCGTCTGCGAAATAAATCTAAAGACCAGACACGAAGGCCCTGGTGTGAAACTGGGATGTATCCTCCGTGACTCTCCTTTCCCAACCTCCCGCAACAAACATGGAACATATAACATGCATTACGAAAAATATAACAATGGACATGTCAAAGAGCGGCTCAGCTAACGTAAGACGGTACCAAAAACAACAGCGTAATACTCATCTTTTGATAAGAAATAATTCCCAGGATTGTCGAGTCTTGCAATCCGGCGCTGTAATACCGAGTAAGCTCACGTAACAAGAGGCAGAGTCCGTAAATGAAGGAAGTAGTAGAGTTCTTCTTGACCTTGGACAGCCGTTAGATTTGAACTCCAAGACGCTGAGTTTCCATGTGAAGGTCAACGTTGACGAAGGAAGTAATAGGTTGCATTCCAAAGTTTCGGATATCGACTGGAAGATGTAAATAGATTCAAACGTTTACTGCATAGATCGTTCCTTTGCATCTAAAATAGACCACAGTCTGGCCCACCAAACTGTAGCCGCCCTGTTTCTTGCTTGTGTTAACCGCTGATTAGAGGACACCAAAGGAGTGGTGTAATGTTGACGGTCCACAACAAGACGGTTATCTTTATACTTGAAAATATACGCGAATGTCGTTTTACTGGAATGTGAATCCGGGAACTTCAATAATTGGGCACATCAACTAGTGCCAATACGGACATGGACGAACTCATCATGTCAACTTGCAACATCATTTTATTTGGACGAAATACGTGGACGAGAAAACAGGAAAACAGTACCCACACAATGGTTTCACAGTTCAAACTTACATGGGGCATATATGGATACAGTACTTGTAGAATCATAGTTCCTTCATATAATATAATGGTTTGACCTTGCGTCGGTGATGAAACTTATAAGGTCATCCGTACAACAAATCTAGGGATGCATATTTCGACACTGTCCTATAACATTGTTCTGATACATATTTAGCCTGGTACCTTTAAACATTTAGGATTCCTGCATACGTTATGTATGAAATGACAATAAAGTGTTAAGTACGATACTTGTTTAACCTCTCTTCATCGCCGCGTCACGTACGACGGCGTTCCCATAATCCAAATCAATAAGACGAAATGACGGAGCAATAAAAATCCTTTAAAATATCAGGATACTTTCAGTGCAGTACCGAGTTGATCCATTATAACCCCTTAGCGAGAAGGGTCTAGCTAGATGCCAACGAAGGATACAGTCACTAAAGTCCAATAACATATACAGTGATTACAATAACTGGATATGACTTACGTATCGTGTAAGCCGACAATGGCTTCTATTAATTAAGAAGTCATGTCCCAGAATACTTTTACCCCAAACACGATGGGTATACAATAGAATATTCACAGACTCCATGTCTGGCATGAGATGCGGCTTGTTCTTTTTGAACGCTCCTACGTCATCTGGCTTGTTTGGTAACAAGCGCGCCCGCAGATTCCCATACACAGAATTGTGCATATACGTGCGCGATAAATGAACTATACATAAAATAACACCCACCTAAGTTGGTGCTTACTCACTTAACAAAAGTAGGACCTGATGACTACTTGAGAATGTTAAGGACTCATAAAGCATAAAGGAGGCAACAGAGACCCACTAATGAAAATGCGCGAGTATATATAATTAAAAACCCCACCCTGACCTATGCCCCTACGTCATAGTTTAGTGTCCTTCTTAAACAAATGGAATTACTGGAAAAATTAACAACGGTGACCTCCGCCAATAGATTTTAAAGCATACTCACAAGTTCTGTTTATCCCGATCGCGCGCATTCCAATTGCGTCATGTTAAATCATGTTATGCTGACCGCGTGAGCAAATTTAACTTTTGATTCGTTCAAGCACCCGTTCATCTGTACATGGGTAGAGGTTTATCACCCACCCCAATTAATACAAGCGCCTAATACAATAAACTGACCGCGATTATTTACACAAAGAAAATGAGACTTCGTGACCTCGATTAATTTAGCGAAAAGAACTGGTGCAAATCTAATATAACCTCCCCAGTAATCTCTATTAAAAACGCAATTTATTTACCTACAGAACAAGACTAAACTCGATATATTTACAGAGAGAAGAACTTTGTGCAACTCATACAGTTACAGAAGAGAAGAAGACTGGGACAAACTCAAATAGAAGGATGAAATGGGGCCTGTTGAAATATAAATCACAGTAACTCTATCACATATATGTACAAGTGGAAAGGTTTAGATGGTATACAAGTTGGAAGGTTTAGATTATATACGAGTGGAAAGATTTAGATCATTTACAAATTGGAAGGCTTAATTTGTGAACACGTGGGAAGGTTTAGGCTGTATACACGTAGGAAGGTTTAGTTAGACACTCTGGAAGGTTGTGGTTGTGTTCAAGGGGAGAGGTTTAGTGAATGTACAGGTTGATCGGTTTGGGTTATGTACAAGAGGCGCGGTTTAGGTTATAAACCTATTTTAATGCACTGGCTATGAAGCCATGGAGCAACCCATCAACAATGAAGACAATGTGACAGTAAGGACTGTTACGTCGGATTAGCACTAAGGTGCTGCCACTTAATTATAGTTAGGGTAAGAATACTTAGCAAGATTTAACACTAAGTATTTGAGCGTGTCTAGTTAGCGTAATAACACTAGTCACAAATCCTATGAGTGATTTAATTAAAGTGTTCAGGAATGACGTCATCGAACTTGGGGTAGAATTGCTCAGTAGCTAGGACGGAAGTGATGGTTTGAGAGAAGGGGGGTAAGTGAGTTGGTTTTAGGCACGAGACGAGCGAGGCAGTGATTTTGGGGTTTGGACCATCTTGTAAGTTCGATGGCTGTGTGTTATTTCTTGGGATGACTGGTTTGTATACCGCAGAAGCACATGTATTTATGAACTATTATGAAGTTGTCAGAGTGTGCAGACACTTAATAAAGGTGTTCATTCATATTTAATCCAGCTTGAACTTATTTCCTGAACGTCAGTAGGAAGTGTCGTTTGTTTACATCAGGTAATTGAGAAAAGAATGTTACCATATTTTCGACGATCATGCAGCCTAAAACATAAACACAGTTACGAGTCTCCAAAAGAACCACCTGGGTTATGTTCCAATTCCTATTCTGTAATCACCATCTCTGGCAGTCGCCAGTAAAACAACAGATGAACATTGATAAAAGATTCCACCCATTTCTCACCCTGTCACTCTAGACTTGATTTGTCGCCGTGACCTAGCCCGGTCACATCTAACTTGATTTAGTGCCGTTCCCGTCCACTCTCCCGGCCACAACAAGAAATATAGAATTTTACATGAAGGGCAACTTACTGGGCCCATTGAGATATGAAAAGGATGCGGCGGTGATGCCTCTTTTGACTATTTACTTTCTTGCTGGCTATTGACTGGGTAATAAAAACAACAACAACCAACAGGAAAACAATTCGTGCACTTTCCCGAATCGAGCTTTCCGATCTAGATTTTGCAGATGACCTTGCTTTTCTTTCCCACACCCGTAGCCAGAAACAATAAATCAATCAATCAATGCCCTTTAGCTCCCCGAGGAGCATAGGCCTTCAACAAACACATGCCAAGTCTTCCTGTCCTGTGCCATCCGCTCAAGTTCTTTCCATGTTTTCCTCATCATTTTCACCTATGTATCCGGTTCTCTTCTCCATGTGTTTTTTTGGCTACCTCTGCCTCTCTTTCCCTGTGGATTCCAGAACAAGGACTGCCATGTAATGCTATCAACATGTCTCCTCAATGTGTGTCCTATCCATCGGAAGCGTTTTCTTCTCAACTGTTGTTCCACTGGCACTTGTCTGGTTCTTGTCATCAATTCCACATTTGTGACTTTGTCATACCATTTCAGTCCTTCTATTCTATGCAAGCACCCGTTTATTTTTTATTTATTAACCAGCGGCACTTGGGCTTTCAGCCCTTCGGCCCAATGAAATGTCATTGCGTGGCTGGGGAGCCTGTGGTCTTTCCTTCCAACCCGGTCAGGAGATTCGCTCCTTCCCATCCACAGAGGGTTTATCTCAGGAGCCGTTCAGGTTATTCAGTCAAAATACCGGTCGGTGACACTTCTTCAAATTCCCACGCCCGGGCTTGAACCTTGAACACTTGATCGCCAGAGCAATGTGGTAACCATTACACCAGCGCGGCTCCCAGCACCCGTTTATAAAAGTATGTTCCTTTTTGGTTGTTGTTTTTGTTGCTCTCCATGTCTCAGAGCCATACAATAGGACTGACTTTACATTTGAGTTGGAGATTCTTATTTTCGTGTTGGACTTGATTTCTCTTGTTCTCCGTATGTTTCCCAATGCAATGAAAGCTCCTCTTGCTTTTTGTATTCTTATTTTGATATCATTTTCTGTCCCTCCAACTCTGTCTATATTACTGCCAAAATATGTGTACGATTCTACATCCTTTAGTGGTGTTTCTTCAAGTTCAACCTTGTTATCATTTCTTGCATTTATTCTCAAAATCCTTGTCTTTTCCCTGTGTATTTTCAGGCCCACTTATTGTGACCTCTTATCGAGAATTTTCATTTTCTCTTGCATCTGATTATGGTTATGGGACAGAAGAGCCAAGTCATCTGCAAAATCTAGATCATCAAGCTGTTTAGTCAGATTCCACTGGATTCCATTTCTGTTGTGATGTTGATGTTTTCATAACCCAATCTATTGTTAGTAAGATAAGAAATGGAGACAAGAGGCATCCCTGTCTCACTCCTGTTCTAATCCTAAACGGTTCTGTAAGTTGTCCTTCACGAAGAACTCTGCATATAATGTCTTCATATGTTTTCCTCATTAAGTTATAATGATCTTCATGGGAACTCCATAACGCCTCATCAATTTCCAAAGTGATTCTCTGTCTACACTGTCAAATGCCTTTTCATAGTCCACGAATCCGATGTATAGCGGTGAATTCCATTCCAGACTTTGTTCAACTATTATTCTCAATGTGGCTATCTGGTCTGTACAGGATCTGTTTTGTCGAAAACCTGCTTGTTCATCTCTCAGTTGCTTGTCTATGGACTCTTTTAATCTCTCAAGGATGATTCTGTTTAATACTTTTCCTGGCACTGATAATAACATTATTCCTCTATAATTTGTGCAGTCTTGTAAATTTCCCTTCTTAGGCAACTTGACCAGATAACCTTCCTTCTGCTGGTATTTCCTCTCTCTCCCAGACTTTGCCAAGTAGTTTGTATAATATCTCTGTAGAGGAATCAATATCTGTTTTGAGGGCCTCTGCTGGAATTCCATCTGGACCAGCTGCTTTTCCATCTTTCAGAAGCTTTATGGCTTTCTTTATTTCTTCTCTAATTGGCCGTTCACAGCTGATTACCAGAAACAATACAAAATGAAAATATTTGATGAGAGGTCACAGCCATTGGGTTTTAAAATACAAAGAGAAAAGACAAAGATCATGAGAATAAATGCAGCTAACGATAACCAGATTGCACAGAGAGATGCTTCCCAACAATTCATGGAATCATACATGTACCTTGGCAACAATATATACAAAGACGAACAGATCATGATATCAGAAAAAGAATACAAAAGACAAGAGGACATTAGGAAATATATGGAAAGAAATCAAGTTGAACACAAAAACTAAGAATCTTGAACTCAAGTGTCAAGTCAATCTTATTGTATGTCTTTGAAAAACTATCAACGAAAATGTCGGGACAGGCGGTACTTTCATAAATGGGTGCTTGTGCAGAAAAGAAAAATTGAAATGGTATATATGAAACCTCTACACCTCACGGTAGAAGGGGAACGATTAAGTAAGTAAGTATATATATGAAAAGATAAGTAACGTGAAACTGATTGATGAAGCTATACTAAATCTAGTGTAACAAGATGTGAGAAGACGCTTGCATTGACTAGCATAAAAGGTAAAAAGTTAAAGGTAATAGTCCTATAGCAGATACTGCAGGAGTGAAGTGTTAGAGACTTCACCATACTAGGTCCAGCCTCGAGAGGTGGAGTGACCAGTCCCTTCCTAGCTGCTTTTTCCTTCCCTAACTGTGACGATGAAACTCAGCCGACCCTGAAGTATTAGATGATATGGTAGAACCCTCATAACATCTGTACCCCCGAATATTGTTGTAATTTTATCGTCAACAGGAATTCTTCCACCTGGGCTCATTAGCAATGCAGAACAGAAACGTGGAATTCCACCTGGGCTCATTAATATGCGTCAGAGCAGAGTGGACTCGCCACCACGTTTGCTATTAATATGTAGACGGTTATCTTCCGTGCATTCTGGACATTGCTTTGTCTAAAGGGGAGGTAAAACCACGCCTACTGAAACCTCTAGAGCGATCATAAGCAAGCATTTCGCTACACCTTTCTTTCGTACCTGCCTTAAAGGCGTTGCCTAAATCAAACGAAGAAAGTGGCTACGATCAAAGCAGTGATGGTCCACAGAAGCAGCGTCTCAGCGGCATTTCGCGTCTCCGTGTTAACCAGAGGAGAGCGCTGAAACGCTCGAAGACTAAGACGAACGGGAGAGACGAGCCGGTCAGGAAGTGAGTAATCGGACGAGGAACGGGCGGCTAGAATCTCGATTTTACCCTGACTTCAAGAAAGGTGTTAGATTCTAACATGTCCCCCTAATTTGTCATTCCATTTCGCATATATAGAGACCCTGTAGAATGCCATTTTATCACTCGTTTGCCAGAGATTTACAGAAGCACTAGCTATAGCCAAATCTTGTTAGATTTCCCCTGGAATTGTGGATATATAGCAGTGAATTCTATTCTGTGCTAAACGGTATAATATATATTAGTTTCTAGTGATCAGTGGCATAGTTCATTCATTTTTATTTCACTGGATTTTGTGTTGATTTAAATCTATTAAATTAAACCTATCTCTAAAGTTTCCAGTTGAAAATTTAATTATTTATCTATTACATTATTTCCAAAGATAATAGATGCTTAAACGTTTAAATTAACTTTTAAAGTCGCGAAGGAATTTATAACTAATTAATTAAGTTAAGTCCTATATATAGATGTGTGTTTTAACCATTAGACTCGCGAAGTGTTTTCTTAATATATATAATTAAATACGCGAGTGTATATAATAGTGTTAACGGTAAATTTATCGCGCTTTAGAATGTTATTTGATTTTTCGGTATGATAACATGTTTTCTATCTTTAATATAGGGTGATCATAACCTTTGCGTCCCAGCAAAAACATTGTATAGAGTCCTCCAGACTCGGTTCTAAAAAACCTCCAGATATTTTGATGAACAGTTTAAATTTTAATCTTGAGACGATCCTGTTGGGGTCCAGCTATCTGAATTTTCCAGAAATAAAGTAAATCCAAGAACAATTTAACACATCATCAATACAATTTAATCTGTAGAGTTTAACTGGAGAAGAACAGTGCCAGAGCTATATTTAGATTATTAATCCTGCTCTACTGCGAAAGAAAATAGAAATCTCCTGAACACTGACTGTGCATATTTTTCTTCATTGGATTTTAAAACCCTCGAAGTAAACCATACCTCACTGGTCAGTTGTTGTCATCACGCATTAAGAAGTTTTACCATCAGCGGCGAAATCGACGAGACCACACCATTTTCACCACCTGTATCCGCGACCGTGCCATCCCATAGAACTTTCCTTTTAACATAACAAAAACAAAGAACACTTAGGCTTCACCATCCAGCGATTCCAGGACTGTACTAACGCATAAACCTGATAATCTGGGGCTGGACACAGAAGAAAAATACACTACCTATGTCAAGTGTTTAATTGATGTTTGTGTATTTTCTATGGAGTGCCAGATTCTACGATCGGTAAGTGTGTGTGAGTAAATGAGTGTTGGCCATCACGAGCGTGCATGAATGACGTGAGATTTATTTTGCAACCATTTTTAATTTGCCTACCTGGTAAATACTTTTACTGTATTCCCTATATTGTTCCTTTTTAAGTGGGATTTTATAACTCCGTTTATTCCCCACCTCCTTACATTTGCTTAGTAAAAGGGAAAACAATTGAGAATAACAGGACTATTTCTACCACCCATACCTAGTACTGTAACACCTCTTTTCAGAGTAATTAAATTTATTGTTGGGTTACATTATCTATTTTTTCTGATAACTACCTATCTTTGGACTGGGTTTATCTTTTTGTCTAATACAAGCGGGAAGGGCAGATTGGATACTCCTCCTCATACCCCCCCCCCCATCTTGTTATTTGTATTTTTTGTATCTGTGATGGGGCCGAAAAGACGCCCGCCCCCTTCCTGTTTTTGGCATATTTATCGCCCATATTTTCGATGTGCGCGAAGCATGCTGGGATGTAAAAAGTCTTCAAGATTGATGAATAGGCCATAATAAAGCCTAAGAATTAGTTGTGATGTGTTATATTTCATAGTCGTGTGTTATATTTAATAGCGATAGGTTTTATCTGTGTTTTCGTGCCTAATAAAGCAAATATCGCGAGTGTTGTTTAAGTGGCGCAATTACTGCGCGCGCGGACTAAGTTGAGTGTTTAGGCTTAGCGGTTTATATAAAGAGATAGCGGCCGGCGGACGGGCCTATTTTGCAAGAGTCGCCAAGAAGAAACGAAGTTAGGCTAGCCCTGTGTCGGTAGAAGAGGAACGAAGACATGACACGTGAGTTTGATTTAAAAGCAGATTATATTATTTCCTAGTGAAATTACCATTATTTCCCTGTAGCTTTAGAATTATACTGAGCGTATCTGTTGTAATGTTTAAGGAAATAAATAGATTGATGTGTTTCCAGGACCTGATAATTTAGTCTTGAAATATAATTGAGTGGAAATAATGTGTGGATATATTTCACTAGTGTTAAGCCCAAATCACATATGTAAGAGTTTAGTATCAAGTATTTCATCCATCAGACCGGGCAAATTTAGTAGGGGAGTGTTTTATACATGAAACTGGATAGAGAAGCATCTATTACTTGAATTTAGATGATATTAAATAATATCAAGATGGCAGCCGGAGGCCACGTGGTGATGACTTTAGTTCTAGTTGTTAAGTCAAGAGTAATTATATTTTATTCTTTATTGTAAGAGTAATTTAGTGTATTTCGCGTTTATTGATTATTCTACTGTATATCTTTAGTGGTTTACTTTGATATGTATTTAGATTTCTGGAGAGCGCGAGGCCACTCCTTGGGGTGTAAAGCACGTTGAGACAGGTGTTTCTCTGTTTGCTCCCTGCGGACCATGGAAACACCAATGTGGCTGGTGTCCATCACAAGCCGACAAGAAGCATTTTTATGCTATTGCAGTGGTAGTTTCGGTAACGATGTGTTTCATGTGATGAGATTCCCAGTCTCACCAGTGGTCATATACGACACGCTTGTGGCCAGGCGCACCAGTTGTCATATACGACATGCTTCAGAGGGCAGTGATGAATATTGAGATGGATCAGTTTCGAGGTGGTGGCTTATTCTCATTGAGAGTATTTGTTGTACATATAGTTGAATATTATTTTATGTCCATTTTATGATTATTTAAGTATTATGTGAAGAATGGTTTGTGAGAGCACGTGGGCTCACTTGGAGATATTTATTTCTCTTCTCCGCTCCTGAGGGAGCATGGGGCCAACAGTGTGGTTTGCCTCCATATTAAGCATTCAGATGCTCGAGCAGTAGTGGTTTCGGTAGCAACCTATGTTACACGGTGAGATTGCCAGCCTCATGCACAACACCATACTAATCGCATTGGACGACAGGCATGTGTGTGATAGTTGAGAGTGTGCCCTTGCAGTAGTGGTTTCGGTAGCAATCTGTGTTACATGGTGAGATTGCCAGCCTCATGCACAACACCGTACTAGTCTCATTGGACGACATGCATGAGTGTGTGTGTATGATAGCTGAGTGTGTGCTCTTGCAGTAGTGGTTTCGGTAGCAATCTGTGTTACATGGTGAGATTGCCAGCCTCATGCACAACACCATACTAGTCTCATTGGACGACATGCATGAGTGTGTGTGTGTGTGTGATAGCTGAGTGTGTGCTCTTGCAGTAGTGGTTTTGGTAGCAACCGATGTTACACGGTGAGATTGCCAGCCTCATGCACAACACCTTTCTAGTCGCATTGGACGACACGCATGAGTGTGTGCGTGTATGATAGTTGAGGCTGGCGTGGAAGGACTGTTTGGCAGGTGAGAGCATCATTATTTAACTATTATGATTTTACTATTCGTTGCTTTGTTTGCTTCTTCAGATTAGCAACTGAGCATTAGCTGGGTGTTTTGTTTGTTTGGTGTTTCGTTTAATGTTTGTTTCAGTGTGCTCTTAGTCACTGAATGTGTTGTAAAAATAAATACAGCCCCTGCCTCAGAATCAAGAGTTTTATTGTTGTTCGGGTCGGTGCGAATGTGAAAAGAGAGTGATCAAATATCACAACGTCATCATCATAATCTCGCCCACCCTATCACATATCTATGATAATTTTATGTTATCTGATAAATGTGATTGATTTAAATGATAAATAAACATCATAAAACTTTTAGTACTGTGTTGGAAGACCCAAGCCCAAATTACCCATATTTGTTTACAATAGTTTGTATTCACGTAACGTCCGTGTGTTTGAAACACCAAATTGGTGTGAGTGCATGTGTATTTGGAAACTGGCAAATAATTGTTTAGCCAGGAGAGTTTAAGGAGTAGATTGAGAGAAAAGGATTGTCGTAAAGGAGTCTGTCCTTACTCTCCCCAGCACTCTGTGAAGCAACTACTTACTTTCTAACCCTTTCTATCATAGAGCTTTCACCATCATTCTTCACTCTAAACGGGACCACTATTTCCAAGACTTTTTCTCAAAATAAATTTACGACACTAACTCAAAGTCAGGTACCTATTTACAGCTGGGTAGACTGGAGCGTGTCTGTTCCGTGATTCTAACCCGAGACCTTTGCCGCGAGAGATCAGCGCTCTAACCACTCTGTCAATCGGACGCTCTAATAGGATATACACTAAACAAAGGTGATAGCACTACAAGGCAGGTCCTGCTTTGGAATCCCCTTGGTAAAAGAAATAGATAAATAACAAATAGATTTGGAGAATAGAATTGGAGATAGACAGAACAATGATAAAGAAAACAACACTTTAAATGGGTACACGTGACATGAAGACTTAGTAATGTTTTTGGTAAGGTGGGGGGGGGGGGGGGGGGTGGGGGGTGAACGGTTTTGATTGTTTGATTGACTGATTTATTGGTAAACGTTGATGTTATGTAGAAAGGGAAAATTTATTTGAAGCAAAATCGTCAAAATGCAAGTTAAGTACAAACTAAAAGCATATGTTTAAGCAGAGGTGGGAAGGTTCAGCGAAATAGATATAGGGAGGTTTTGATTAGGGAGAATGAACAATTTTCAGAATAAGAAAAATACGCAGGTTTTGTTTTGAAGTTAATTTGACGCAAATCGTTTTTGTTTTTAAAATTTAGTCTGAGGTGGATTTTGAATTATTTACCTTTGGGTGATAGGCAGCTTGTGCAATATTTTCTTGATTTTTCTTTACTTCTGTTTTTATTATTCTCAAATGTATTTTCTTATCAGTTGCCGCAAGGTTATTGTGAATGAATCAAACATATTCTGCAATAGAAAACTGATTAGACTGCAACTGGGAACATAATTTGTTATGATAGAGGAACCCTACTGTGAAACATGTTATGAGGAAAACACGTAGCACATTATGGGCAAAAATATTAGGGAAGGGAAAGGATCCTGTTATACACCCACTGAGACATATTGGGAACATGGTGTTAGGCTGTCGGGTACTAAGAATCCTGTGCCAAGGCTCAGGAAGAGAAACCACGAATGTTCGTCTGAGGTCCTGATATCGAGTGACCGCACGGTGTGGGTCCGTAATGTCCCCCTGAGTGCTAGTTGGCGCACATTCAGACGAGTGTTTAATGAGGTCGCACCAGTGAAGTTCGTGGAGGTCTTGACGTTGCGAGACAGTACGAAGATAGCGCGAGTTACATTCGCGAATAAATGGGGTGCGCGTGATGCAGTCAGGGGGAAGCACACGTCGCTGCTTCATAACCACCTGCTCATAGTCCAGCAATAGCAAAGGCAGAGGCATAGGGTTTCGCGTTCAATTAAGGTGTTTCGGTTAACGCGAACCGAACTGTAGAGTCTGATACACTCCACTAGTAATTTTATGCGAATTGAATGAGTACGCAATGTAGTAGCGGACCCTCTGTCCAGGTTATAATGTTGGAGAAAGGACAGGAGCGGACCCTCTGTCCAGGTTATAATGTTGGAGAAAGGACAGGAGCGGACCCTCTGTCCAGGTTATAATGTTGGAGAAAGGACAGGAGCGTCCCGTGGTGAATTGTGTTAGATTTGATAGTGGGGATCAAGTAATTGCAACCACTGTAGAGTGTTGCATTTGTACATTAAAAATCTTGTTTGCTGCTAAATGTAATGTTTATGAATGTCATGTAGTAGGGCGCCATAAAGGCAGCCCGATATATAATTGAATGTGTTACGAAAGTACGTTGTGCGTGCTATTTTGATATCAACATTAATGTTTGTTTATTTATTTATTTTTTTTAAATAAAGTTTTGCCTCGTTTTCACGAGTTCAACCTAGTCTTGTTTATTTTTTTTTTTTATGTAAAACTTTTGCCTCGTTTTGGCGAGGCGCGTCCCGTTCAACCTAGTCGGTTATATTAAGGCGCATGTCCAAATATAAAAGACCCTTAGGCCTGGGTTTATATATTTCAGTCGTTGTCATTTTTCACGGCTGCCGGAACCTTGGTTTACTTACTTCCTACTCATGCGTTGGTTTTGTTGGAGAAGGCAGTAAGGACAGCAGTAGGGGATAACAATGACACGCTCTGTTTATACGGGGATAGGCTGTTGTTGGCGTATCAGTATCCAGACTCCTATTGGGGTCGGTGTAAAGCATCCCATGGATGGAAGAAAACTTCGTTTTCTTTCTTAGGGGTGGGGGGGGGGGGGGATGGGGATGTCATAGCGTTATTTCGCCGTGCATTTTATGTCTAATGATTGTTGAAAAGCCGGTCGGGAAAGACCTAACGGACTGGCGGAGTTAGCCGACCCGGGGGGCGATGGGACTACCGGAAGTCGGGGGAAAAGGCGCAAAATTGGGATGAGAAGGTAGCCTCTTGTCCGGGAAGGACGTTTTCCCTTATGCCAGCTGGATGGCTGTGTATTCTGTATTGGAGTACTGCGAAATTAGTGCCTGCCATGTTATCTGGTCTTGGTGATAGTTACGTTGTTTAGTCTAGCGTAACTGTAGTGCCTATATAGAATTATCTTCAAGCCATAGTTTGATAATATTTCGATGATTCAGAGATTGTCATTGTCATAGCTCTTGCGCTCGGGTGAGCGATATTCATAGTAGCCGTTTGAGGCATAGTTTGTACCTTCTTGTGTGGAGGTGATAGCCTAGGCTGCTGAGGCAGGTTTACTGTGGTATTTACATACTTGTATATGTTGTGTTATGATGGCCGTTTGAGACCGTGTTGAGTATTACTACATTAAAGGGAAGTACCTGTTTAAAGGTGTTTATTACTTGAGTCAGCCAGTGTTTGTGTGGTCATACCTTTGGGAGTGGGAGCCAGAACTGCAGTACCATAAACCCACACAGCAGTGGTATAACCCTTGGAGTGGGGAGTGATAGGTATCTAGCACCTTTCGTTCCCCCCCCCCCCCCCCCCCATCCCTTCGTGTGTTCTCCATAACCAACGGGTTTCTGACAGTTAAAATATCTTGATAAAACAAGTTAAAGCGTTAAAATACATTGATGAAATAAGTTAAATAGTTAAAATACCTTGATAAAACAAGTTAAAGAGTTAAAATATCTCGATAAACAAGTTAAAGAGTTAAAATACCTTGACGAAACAAGTTAAATAGTTAAAATACATTTGATGACACAAATTAAAGAGTTAAATATCTTGATAAAACAAGTTAAAGAGTTAAAACACCTTGATGAAATAAGTTAAAGAGTTAACATACCATGGTAAAACAAGTTAAAGTGTTAAAACACCTTGATAAAACAAGTTGAAGAGTTAAAACACATCTGATAAAACAAGTTAAGGGGGCACACCCAGCCAAAAATGGGTTATCTTTTTAAAAAATTAACAGAAAAATAACTAACAAACTTGTTGACATAAAATTTGGCCGCATGTTACAAGAGATATTATATTTTATGATGAACAAAGTTTACTTTATAAATTTTAAAGTTTTAGGTGAAAATAATTAATTAACATGAAGTGATGAAAAAAAATGAAAGGAAAACCCCCAGTGCCCCTGGGAATGAATTTCACTCACATAAAAAGTGCAAAGAATGCCAAACCAGCAGATGCTGTGCATAACATCCCTACCTATGGCGTGAACCACCCAAAATGTCTACCCCAATGAGCTTTGTAGATATATCTCTTGCAATATGACCCTTTTAAATAGCACAAATTTAGAAATTTGTATAGCAATATCTCTGTTTCTATACCATGAAAAAAAAAAGTGGAAGTTCACGCCATAAAAGATAACATGGGCTATTAGTGTGCAAAATTTGAAGGCTATAGCTTTAAAATTGTAGAAAATATCACCGGAACTGTGAATCGCAGGCCCTGTTTTCGTTAAAGTTTAGTTTTAAAAATGTTAAAACACTTACCTGATTTCTTTTAACATTGACAACTCATAAACTATTACAGATAAACACATAATTCAAAAAGAATATCGAAGTAAAAAGGCTTATAAATATTTAAAACACAATTATTATATGCAAATCAAAAATAACCTTTTTTGTCTATTTCTGGGTGTATATAGTTAAATACATTTGATGACACAAGTTAAAGAGTTAAAATACCTTGATAAATAAGTTAAAGAAATAAAATATCTTGCTAAAACAAGTTATAGAGTTAAAATGCATCTAATGAAACAAGGTATTTTAATACATCTGACGAAACAAGTTACAGAGTTAAAATACATCTGATGAAACCGGTGAAAGAGTTAAAACATCATTGTGAAACAACTTAAAGAGTTAAAATACCTTTGTGAAACAAGTTAAAGAGTTAAAATACCTCTAATGAAATAGGTTAAAGAGTTAACATACATCAGAAGAATGTCACGAGTGGTTTAGAGTGTCTGTCTGAGACAAGACAAACGTCTAAGTGAGGAGTAGAAAATATAGGAAAGTCTGAAATAGCGAATGTAAATGTTGAATGGAAGTGTGACAGTAAGGCTTACAAAGATGATAGACACTCTTATACTCTGCCACCCGGACTTATTTTAGATGTCAACTCCCCTCACCCTCTCTTTCTCACCTATCAATAAATGAATAGATATATGAAGTAAGGGACTGATACACTAACCTCTAAGTGGTTTTCACATACAACAATCACAGATGTGAAGGTAGGAAGACAATTCTAATCCGCGACTAATTAGTTTTCTATGGTTATTAAGATATATATATATATATATATATATATATATATATATATATATATATATATATATATATATATATATATATATATATATATATATATATATATATATATATATACATACATACATACATACATAAAGAAATAAATAAAGATTGCTGTATCTGCGCGATGGCAGGGATTAGAAAATAAATCCAAAACAACGTATGATTCAAGATCAATGAACACAATAATAACAACAGACAACCCAACCGATTTTGGTTTTTAAAAATCCAAAATGGCAACCAAAGGGGTACACGAAGAAATTTCCCCCCCCATAAAAAACTAGCAAAATCCACAATGGGTGCTATATGGTCTACACCAAATTATAATCTGTGTCCCTGTCACAGTCCCCAGCCACAAATAGAGATGGTAAAATCCTGGACTTGAACCAATGATCTAGTAAATTCTATGCCTTCCTGTCGAGGTGAGAATTTCAGATAAATCCAAGGGTGACGAGGACAGTGGGGATAATGTATTTCAGTGTGACTCAAATGATAATTAACCCGGATATCCCGTGGGTTGAATGACTCCAAACTCAGGTTTGTGCAAGTGGTGCGCCTTAATATACCCGAGAGATGCGGCCAGTTCAATTGTGACTGGGCGTATCGTGAACAGGGCCCAACCGTCTACAAACAGAAACTGAATGGGCGCTCTATTCTGAAGTTTGGTAAGCTTGAATGTTGATGGTTTCACAAGTTTAGCGTCTACAGGAGCAAAGGGTACCAGCAGCTAGGTACCCAACTCTGCCTTCTTGGTAATGGTTTTTAGAGTTTAACCAACTGGTCCCACATCGAGAACTCGATCAAGGCTATGATGATACTAGATCTTTGACGAAATGCTGGTTTCCAGGTTCCCACATCGCTGGTGTGTGGAAGATTGCCTTCTCCGCGAGATGCCAAGAAATCCACTACACCAACAGTAGCTGGTTGAATCTGCCAAATAATTATGACACGTCCACTCTACTAGAGTTCCTGGAGCATTAAGTGCCGGACAACTAAAGAGTTCAGATTTTATAGTAACCCTCAGGTGTTCGGCCACCTGCGATTCTGAGTGACTTTTTCGCCTGGGTTACACATAACGTTAACCAACCGCTACGGAACCCCCAGGAGCCGCGGTAGCGCATTGGTTAGTGCACTGGCTTCCTAGCTCGGTTGTCCGTGGTTCGATCCCCAGTTGAGGTGGGATTTTTTAGACCGCAAACGGCTCCGGAGTCGACCTATCCTCATGAATTGGGTACCAGAGCAACTTCTGGGTAGGTTAAGGCGGCTGGCGTGATGCTGACCACATCACCCCTAGTGTGCCGATCGTCAATAAAATATGGGCCTAACACCATATTCCCAATATGCCTCAATGGGCGTGTAACGGGATCCTTTACCTTTTTACCCTACGGAACCCTGGAGAACTAATTTCCAGTGTTCCGTTGACGAAAACCAAGCCATTGCTGGCGTAATCGGGTCTACCCATGTACACACGAAAGGCGATTGCTTTCCCTGGTTTTAAAGGCCAGGGAAAGCTTGCCACTCTACTCCCAGAACTCGAGTGCCAGGTTTTAATTCGTGGTCAAAGAACTCTAAGAAAGATGCTGCCTCCCGCGACAGAGTCCTGGACGCGTCAAAATCTTCTCTACCAACATTAAAGAAAAGGGGAGTGAACCTGTCCGATTTTAAAGTGACAGGTCAGTTACCCTACTTTACAACTACAGGAGACCGAAAAGAATTGAAATGGGCGGGCCACAAATCAATAAGAATTTAGGGGGATGCCTAAGCTCCACCCTAGTGCCCAAAATTTATAACCCATCGTCACAACGAAAAAAGGTAAAGAGTTATAAATGTTGGAAGCACGGTCATAAATGTCTAGGTGAAGGAAAACCATTTGTATGGGAAGTGTTACTATGATAACGCAACCCCCCCCCCCCTCCCCCTAATGACCCCAAGGTCTTCATCAGTAACAATGAGAACAGTACAGAAAAAAAACAACTAAGGAGTAATGCAGGGTCTCTAAAAAAGACTACATTTTTTATATGGTTCTAATTCATTATTTTCTATAGTATTCAGGAAACATAAAACACAATGTAGGTATTATGAGCACTTGGATTAATTACTTAACATTCATAAACAGCTGCTACTTTATATGCACTATTTGTCCTATTTTAGGATTAAATATGATACTACTAAGAGTATGTAGTATTTTTACTTTTACACACTCTGTATAAATGTCTAATGAAAGAAAAAATTAATGGCATAATCCGCTTTAAATAATTGCTGGATAAATTCCGGTTACAGTACAAAACCATCAAATATTGCAGTCCCATTAATTTTCCTATTCTAAATGGTGTTAACAGGACAGGTGCGCGGAAATATGAAATTTGAGAGATCAAAGCAATTAAGTTTCATATCAACTTTTGCAGTTGCTCTTGCGTCCAGACATCGCCATGAAGATAAAGCAATAGCTGATTAATTACGTCCCATACTAACTCAGTACTTTCAGAGTCACATGGTTACTATCTAATAATACAGGAGAGAGAGATTAAAACATAAAATGTTTGAGAATAATTATGAATGTCACCGAATAAAAAGAAAGGAAAACCGAAGAAATAAGGAAGTTGTTAAAAACGTCATCATCATGGAGCCACCACTACAAATAATGCTCCTTGCATGAAGTCCAAGCATTCACGTGATCTTACAGAGGTGGTTTCTGTAGCAATTTGTATTAGACCAGGTTGTCAGCCTCAAGCAGAACCTCATATTAGTCGCCTTACATGATTTGTCAGAGGAAACAGTGGTTCTATCCTGTCTTTATCCCATCAGGTACCCGCGAGAACTGCACGAGGCAACAACATCATGCACCAGATACAAATATAAAAAGTGTAATAGTTTGGGCAGTTTAGAAAAAAAAAATAACAAAATTGAAAATGAAATTTAGCTCACGACAGTTTGTAAACTAAACATCCTTTTCTGATTACTGTGCATCTGTCAAGCTGACAAAATACCATGTTGTTTTTTCTACACTTCACAGGTCTATACATTGGCAAAGAATGATGTAACATAAGATGTTTTTGGCGTGCCATTTTTTTAAACGGCTAAATTAGGCTAAGCGTGGCTAGCATTTCATGGACGAGGAATTCGCTCCAACGGTTCGTGTGTGAACGAGATTAACTAGCTGTCTTCAACGTCCACAAAAATAGAAAAGTACTTCCCAGACAGACGCTCATACGTACCATTAGAGTCATGGTTAAGGGGCAGTGCACAAAAAATACATGAATTGTTACAGACGCCATTGGTGCCATTGCACAAAATCTGCTTTGTTGCGGGCTTAATTCACAGGGCACAACTGAACTGGTGGTTTTATGCTACTTATGGGGCAAATGAGGAGAGGCGAGGTGAGATAGAGGGTGTGTATGCGAGGGAGAGAGTGGGTGTGTATATAAAAAGGCACCAGCAAAAGGAAGATAATCTTCTGACTATATCCTCACCTTAAATCTCTGTGAAGATAAAATTTGATTCCACTATAAAAGTCACCAACATTTTATTTATTTTTAACTGTTAATACTAATTGATTATTAAATTTGTTACTTGTTATTTTAAAACTACACAAACGTAGTTGATTCAGTTAGTACATGTATGAAAGCAAACGTCTGAGCCAGAATATCTCATATATATATTGACCTCTTGGAAACGAAAGATTAGAACATGAAAAAAGAGTGAAAGGAAGTTATGGATTGGGTCAGAGAAATGAGAGAGGAGAACGCTTGACAATATTCTGCCTAGAAAACAACCTAGTCATCACAAATACTCTTTTCATGCAACACCCTAGAACAGAGGTGGCCAAACTACGGCCCGCGGGCCAGATCCGGCCCGCCAACCAGTTTTGACCGGCCCGCCAACCTGTTTTGGCCGGCCTCTTATTGTTGATTGAAAATTACTGTATACTCCGACCACTGTGCTAAAAAAAATATTACAAAATAGCACGCACAGGCACCAGAAACAAAACCAAAAAGACCCAAAATGTACGATTAACATCTCCCCACCTCCCACAACACCACCAACACACACACTCTCTCTCTCTCTCTCTCTCTCTCTCTCTCTCTCTCTCTATCATACCAATTGAGCTCTACTATATACACAGCTCTCTAACTCACAGGAAGTTCCTTGCATTTTTAGAAGAAGTGGATTCTGTTTACGGTGATCTCCTGCTTCATGCTGAGGTGAGATGGCTTAGTCGAGGAAAATGTTTAATAAGATTTTGTGAACTGAAGGATGAAATATTTGACTTCCTGCGAGACAACTTACCATGTTCAATTGATCTTCAAATAAACTCAAAGATATTCATTTCATTCAGCACTTGGCATTTCTCACAAATATAACACAACATTTGAATGTACTGAATTTGCAGTTACAAGGAAAAGGCAAACACATTTTCAAATGATAGGCTATGTTGATGGCTTCAAAAAGAAACTGAGCCTATTTAGTCTGTCTTTGCAAAAGAATGACCTGTTTCATTTTCCTTGTTGTAAACAGCTGTCTGAAAAAGAGAGTGTTAACTTCAGGAGGTACACAGATGACATTGAACAGCTGATTTCTGAGTTTGATCGTCGATTTCAAGATTTTGAGATGTGTCGTCCACAAATGGAACTTTTTAACAACCCATTCAAGTGCACAATGGAATCTCAGTCAGCAGAACTACAATTACAGTTATGTGAACTCCAATGTGACCCATTCATCAACACAACAGAAGCAACTGGAGCTGATTTGTGGAGATTACTACCAAAGGACGTTACCCACTTCTGAGAAAATGGGCACCAAAAGTGTGTTCTATATTTGGTAGCACATATCTTTGTGAGACAACATTTTCTGCCATGAAGCTTATCAAATCCAAGACCAGAAACAGATTAACTGACTCAGTATTATCCCATGTTCTCAGAATTGCTACGTCACAAATGGAAGTAGAATTCAAATCACTGGTGAAAAGTTTTGATAAACCACACTCTTCACAATGAAATAACCCACAAATGTATGTTTGAAATAAATAATTACATGTCATATTACAAATTACAAAACAAATTAAAACAACAGATTCATTATGTTGTTTTTTTTACAGTAATTTCAGTCCGAAGACTGGTATACATGTCTTGGCAGATGTGCAGTACAGTAGTTTGCCATTGCTTTCTGTACGTGGTTCATTATATATGTAAAACTAAATCTCAGAACGTTATTTTTTAAGGATTTTATAGGTCTGACCCTCTGGTGTTACCCTTTACCATAATCTGGCTCTCGGCCAACCTTAGCTTGGCCACCACTGCCCTAGAAGACTATATACATGGACGTCACCGGACGGAAAAAGCAAGAACCAAATAGATTACATCTTAATACAACAAAGGTGGCGATCTTGTATCTCATCCATCAAGACGCTCCCAGGAGCAGACTGTGACTCCGACCATGAACTTCTTGCTGCAAACTTCAAGATCAAATTGAAAAAAGTCGTTACAAGCGACAAAGTAATACGTTATGACACAAGCGCCATACCAGAAGAGTACAGTGTCGATATTCAGAACACATTTGACATTCTTATGGCAGTACAGGAGGAAATGACACCAGATGAACTTGCCAATAACATCAGAGATGTTTATATTACAAATGCACAGAGGTTAATTCCTAAAAGAAGTATAAAGAGACGAGAATACATCTCAGACGAAACACTGAAGTTGGTGGTAGAGAGAAGAAAAAGGAAGTCTAAAAAAGATGCAGAAAATCAGGAGTTGTACAAGGAATACACAAAGCAGATTAAAAAACGAGTCAGACAAGACAAACAACAACACATAAACGACACCTGCAGGAAAATAGAGGAAATGCGCGAACAGGGATTGAGTAAGAATATGTTTTCTGAAGTAAGAACATTGAAGAACAGCAACTTTAAATCATCACCTCGAGCAATAAACGACAAGAAAGGCGACACTCTAACAGAACGTAAAGATATTCTGAACAGATGGAAAGAGTACTGTCAAGAAATGTATACGGAAATAAACAAAGCGGCAGATAACAACGTCATGAATGAAGCGGAACGTGAACCAGAACCTACCATAGAGGAAGTCCGGAACGCAATCAAACACTTAAAAAGTGGAAAATCTCCTGGTTGTGATGAAATAACAGCTGAAATGATACAGGCAGGAGGAGAAGGCAGCGCTCGTATATACCATGTATTATGCTGCAAGATCTGGCAAAGCGGAATTTGGCCCAAGGAATGGAAAAGATCAATTTACATACCCTTGCCAAAAAAGGGCAACCTGAAACTGTGCACAAACTACAGAACTATAGCTCTTATAAGCCATGCCAGCAAAATAATATTACAAATCATAATGAAAAGGACGCAACAAAAGCTAGAAACAGAAATAAACGAAGTACAGGCGGGTTTTCGACCAGGTAGAGGCACTAGAGATCATATATTCAACATGAGGATCATCATAGAAAAGTGTAGAGAATTCAACGTTGACCTACATACTTGTTTCATTGATTACACCAAAGCTTTCGATTGTGTACAACATCAGCAGTTATGGGCTATTATGAAAAATATGGGATTTCCAAACCACCTTATACAACTCATCGCACTGCTGTACCAAGAACAACAGGCAGCCATAAGAATAGAGGGGGAAACATCAGAATGGTTTGAAGTACAGAAAGGAGAAAGACAAGGCTGTACCCTTTCCCCTTACCTGTTTAACATTTATGCCGAGAATATCATGAGAAACGTAAGAGATGACCAAGAACACACAGAGTTTGACTCATTTAACATCGGCGGGTACCAGATCCCGGAAATCAGATATGCTGACGACACAGTCCTCCTATCGACCAACCCAGAAGGACTTGAACAATTAATTCTGTCCACCAAAAAACACAGCGTGGCCCCAGAATCTATACCTAAACACCAAGAAGACCAAAGTATTTACAACAGACAAAGTAAAGACCAAACCAGAAATAGAAATTGATAACGAAGAACTGGAAAGTGTTAATGAATTCGAATACTTAGGATCAATCATCAACAGCTCTGGCGACTGTGGAGTAGAAATTAAAAGAAGACTTGCAATTGCTTCACATAAACTAATACAGATGAAAAACCTATGGCAAGGCACAAGCAAAGAAACAAAGTTACAACTGATCAGATCATGTATATTCCCAGTAGCAACATACGGCTGCGAGACTTGGACACTCAATAAAACAGTTGCAAAAAAGATTACATCATTCGAAATGAAATGCTACAGAAGGATGTTGAGAATACCCTGGACAGAAAAAAAGACCAACAGAGAAGTACTGCACTCACTAAACGTACAGGAACATTGGCTCCTAAATACCATCGCAATACGGAAGCTGAAATTTTTCGGTCATATAAAAAGACATAATAGTCTGGAAAAAACAGTGATGGAAGGCATAGTCCCTGGAAAAAGGGGAAGGGGTCGACCTAGACGACGGTGGACCCAGGACATCACAGAGAGTCTGAACTTGTCTTTGGCTGATGCAGGTCGACTTGGCCAGAATCGTGATGCGTTCAGAGCAGCTGTAATGGAGACAACGTTCTGGAAAGAATACGTCACATGATGATATTGACCTCTAAACAGAGCTATACCATTATAATAGGAAATTCGCTGAATTAACTCAGCTGGGGGCTTGAACGGGTTAAAAACCAAGATCTAACTTTCAATATCGACTCTATGAATTTTTTTAGTATCTCCAAATTACTGTAAAAAGGTAAAGGATCCCGTTACACGCCCATTGAGGCATATTGGGAATATGGTGTTAGGCCCATATTTTCTTGACCATCGGCACACTAGGGGTGATGTGGTCAGCATCACGCCGCCGCCTTAACCTTCCCAGAGTTGCTCTGGTACCCAATTGGGGGCTGGGTCGACCCAGGAGCCGTTTGTGGCATAAAAAAATCCCACACCATCTGGGGATCGAACCATAGACCACTGAGCTAGGAAGCCAGTGCACTAACCACTATGCTACCGCGGCTCCCCAAATTACTGTCACTGCCATATTATGAATAGCTAAAACAGAGAGAGAGAGAGAGAGAGAGAGAGAGAGAGAGAGTACTTCGGACGTATAAAAAAGTAACACCTTCTTCAAAACCATAATTTTCAAAAAGAGCTGAAGACAAACGAGCATATAAAAGACGACGCTATAAGAGGCGGGAAAAATATAGTCTATCAGGGCGCATGATCACGAAAATAGGCAGATAAAGTTGAAAATCTATGGCAGCCGACTTTCGATGCGGAGACGGCGGCTGAACTGAATCATTATCACCTGAAGTATCACAATATCAAAGTCTTCGTTATCAAAGTTTTCTTGTTGTTTATTATCACTAAACAGTTTACAACATCAAGTTAACCAAATGTATCAATAAAATCATTTACATATAAAGGAAATAAAGAAGAATGGTGCGCCTTCACCGTGTAAAGGAAAATAACCCCCCAAAAAATTAACCGAAATGTTTACAGAATAACAATATTGGTACAATATGTGACCAAGTAAAGTAAACAAAATCAAACCACCAAAAATTAATAGAGAATTTCCAACATCCATAAACTCAACACACACTCTCTCATTCTTGTGGCCAGCTCTCACATTCTTACTTATTTTGTATTCTTTCCTTGGGTCTGTGGTATCCCTTGGTAAATTTATTCCACGAATCTTATCCCTATTTTACTGTTGATTAGTGTACCACCCCCAGCTGTCGAGGACACAAATTGGCCCCAGTTCATCCTAAAAAAACCTAATGAGGTGAACACCGAATAAGTTAAGGTCCACGATGAATCCTGGAAATAATATAAATCATAAAGGGTTGTCTTCACTGTTCTAAAAAAATATAGCACAGTTCCTCCGATGTGTGCACAGGTGAATATGATTCTAGATACAGGAATTACAACTTAATAATTTCGTTGCGACAACTCTTGTAGTGTTGAGGGCGGGCAGGGAAAACAGTCTTGTTTCCCGCTCGGGCTGGAACGTCTATTTGGATATTAGGTTTACTACAAATATTGAATATGTGAGGGTCCTTGGTGGTTTATCATTTAAGAGAGGGGATTACTTCAGGTGTTCTGGAATAATCCAGTGTACAAATGTTACAAATGATGATGATTGATTTTCTATCGGTCGACTCTTTGCCAGAGAGCCACTCCTGCACAGTGTACAAATTGGTACTCCACTGGGATTACAACTGTCAGGTGTTGGGGGAAATAATAATAATGTTTCCAGGTATTCACCACTTGTGAGCTGTTAAAATAATATTTCTGGATTTAGTAAGTCCAGTAGTTAAATTACAGTCACGCCGTATAATCGGCTAGTATCCACTTCTAGCATAAAAGGGAATAAGGAAACGAAAAAAAGACCGCTGGTCGTCTACTTGAGGATCAGGTCTGCGAAAAAATACAAGAAACATTTGTGTGAAAATGCTACCACTCTATGTAAATATAAATATGTATAGACGGGGACACGACAGTCTCTCGTCCGCTCTGTCACTCCTGACAAATTTAAAAGATACACGGTGTTTTCCATACACCTTACACACAGACATCGCTGGACGCGGATTTGGGTCGGACTGAGCCAATGAAGACTCCCCCGCCCCTTCTCGCGGCTGGCAGTCACACGCACAGTGTGTTATTTTTCTCACAACCTATCTCTTACAACCTATCACCTATCATTTAGTAGCTAGTAAATTGTCGGTGTCTGTTAATTTGTCGTATGGCATTTAAAAAATAATAGACGCTATGATAACAATAATTATAAAATGAAATATAAACAGTATTTTTTTTCCTCCCACTATCAGCCGTCTAGCATCAAAATCCGGTCTGGTTAACCGTCGTGTTTATTTCTCTCTCCTGGAGAGTTTAGTGATGCGTCGGTCTACATTGTAAACACAATTTACCGTCTCGTCTCAGCTAGGTAGCGGTCGGGGACGTGGTCTAACATTTTAATTGAATATCTGGTTATGGAAATCGCTACGCGTTATTTTATTTAATTCGCCTTACTAGCAAGAAAATAAAATCTAAGCGAAGTATTTTACTGTATTTTTAAGTATTTAAGTGTTTTACTTTAAATGCTATCACCGTAGAATACTTCTAACTCTTAGCACTATTTACCAGAAAAATCCAGAACAAAAATCTCCACGAATCACTTTTTAACCAATAATCCAAAAGAAATGGTTATGTCTACGCGCTAGACTTTCTTCTCAGATTCTTACTGTTACTGATGGTTGGGTTAAAGAAAACAGCTACATATATATATGGATTTCTTTCATCTCTAATGGCGTTTTTTCGCACTGCTGTCGGGGACAAAAATTCAGAAGCGAAAGATGAAAATTCAAAGGCTTACGTCTCGGTCTTTCCAGCGGTTCTCGTCTGGAGTGGTGACCGATATCAAGACTTTCGTTCTCCAAGCGGTTTTCTCTGTAGAATGCCCGTGTTCCAAGATCAAAAGAAACTAGGGATTTCTAGACTTTCCCTGGACAAACTTCAAAGGGACAGTTCCGCCTTTAGCACGTGCTGTCTGTCTGTCGAGTATTATATAATTGACAGATGAGCTCGCGCGAGTGGAAAGGAGTAAAACCAAAGCGTGATTTGTTTCCTGTTATGACTGACAGGTCACGAAGATTGTAAACACTGCTTTAGCCAGTGTTTACAGCAAAGAGGGCGGGGACAAAAGGGTGAGCTGTTGAAATAGACAGTTGGTATAATGCATGTTTAGCTAGCAAATCAGAGAGCAGCTATAAGGTTACAATAAGTTGTCAGATTACTGTAGGCTCTTTTCCAGTACATGTCACACACACTAATTGTATGTTGCATTTGATTCTTCTCAGCCGTGCCTAACTCCCACATTTAAACTTCTATTCCAAGGTCCATGACAAATATGCTCATTCTGAACCTGGCCATGGCGGACTCCCTGATCATGTTATTAGGACTGCCTGAGATAGTTATGTTTTTCATGAATACCGGATGGCAGCTCGGACAGGCAGCTTGTTCGGCCGACAGGACCATTCTCGTCTGTGCTCTCTATTGCTCAGTACTCACGTTGGTGGCCGTCTGTATTGAAAGGTAAGATATATTAAAAAACTTTCTCTGCTTTTCAAAGTGATTGATTTAAATTGTTTTCCTCTATTGCTTCTTTTCTTCGACTCAGTGAATCAGCTTTCTCTATACTACAGCAAGTAATTAAATTTAAAACAGTTTAAATACAAATTAATCGCCAGTGTGTTATCAGGTCCCGAAACAACCGCTTCATTTTGAAGTTTCAGTTGGCTCCAATCTTAAGAAATCAATAAACAGTTTGTCAACAAGTGATTTAGCGCAAGTTAAGTCTTAGACTGGAGACACGGGTTCGAATCCAGGTTTTTTTTCTATCGAGGATAGAAAGTAAAAACCTATCCTGCACACTGTGTGACGACAGCATTGGTCAAGCTGTCTTTATTCCTAAGCGCTCAGAGTACTCCCGGCGGACCTCAGCAATGGGAATAACGCCGTAGCGATAGTTTTTAAAAACTTTAGAAGAAAATAGTTCATGTTGCATATTTTAATTATAAACATTAGACTTTTCGTGTGTCTTTAAGTGTGTTTTTAACTTTTTACTAAGCTTAAAAGCAAATCTTTAAATTTTTTATTTTTAAAAAAAATTTTGATTTTTATTTATTGCCAGTGAACATAATACTCACACTTTCAAAATAAAATATTTCGTCTGAGTTGACCGCGATCATGTCATTACAAGAACTTTAATATAACATATTTTTACTTCATATTTTAATATTAGAACTGGCTGACCTTGATATATCTGGTTTTATTTTAAGGTTCCTAGCGTGACATGTTACTATCATTTTTGCGAAGAAAAAACTTACACAAAAAGCTTCTCAGAACATGTATTATTTTGTGGAGATAAGTATGATATTCGTGTGCACGTTTCACAAATAGGTAATCGGCCGTATTAGAAAGTGTGCGGTTAAGGAAACAAAAACTGAGAAGAAACTACAAGCATTCACTTTTATATTGCAGTGAAGAAAAAAAAAGAAGTGAGCATGGGGGTGGGCGGGGGGGGGGGGATGCTGGCGTTAAATAGGACATGTATGAAAGAAATATGGTGAAGGTATTACAAAGTAGTCCTTGGTCTGGGATCCCCTAGCTAAGAGGGGTCGGGGGGAGGGGGGGGGATGGGAGAAACACATGGAGAGAGAAACTGAAGACAGACATGAATGGGATCAACACGACATGGACAGACATTGAATGGATCGCACTGAACGGGAAGACCTGGCATGATTATTTTTTTTAATGAGCTATGATGGATCTGTAGGGCTATGATGGTGATGAACGCTGATCTGCTTTAAGATGGTTTACCGGCTTGGTTACAATTCGTGCTCTTTACCCTTGTCTCGGTCACTTTAAGGTCGTTTATTTATTTAGGTCTTTTCTAAGTGTTCTGAAAAAATGGATTGTTTCGTTTTTTTGTCATTTTATATTGTTTGAAGTTTGTAGTCAGTCCAGTGCGTTTTTTTTTTTTTTGGTTTTTTTTTTCCTCAAATGCGAAAATATGTTAGTATCCAGACGATGTTTGTTTATTCTTGAAAGAATGGAACTTCGTACCTTTCGATTAACTTTTACAGCATTGAGACATTTTTTTTATAACTGTTGGTTTTAGGTTATAATGTATGGTCCAATGCTTACTCCATACTTGCGATTATTGTCGTGAGAGTGACTACCCTCGGTGATGTACTTTTAGATAATTAACTGATCGTATGTCCCATCACATGTCTCTTTTGTAGGAAGGAGATGTCGCTATTCGGATGGTCTTTGGTTTAATACCCAGAATGCCTATCACTTCTATTACTTTTTTATTGCCTAGTGGTATTTTTTCTTTCTTTCTTTCTTTCTTGTTTACGTTCTTTCTTTCTTTCTTGCGAGTGCCTACCATTTATTGGTTTTTGTTAATTATAATATCTGCACACACAAAAACGCACATTACAGTAGATGTTCAACATCAACATAGATAGACCATTAAAGTCCCACGAGGAAATCTATTCAAGCATATGTGTATTACCAACAAGGTACCACATAACAGGCATTAGCAACAGCTTCTAGTATTAACGGGTTGAACTGGATAGCTAATCCTCCCCAAGGTCATAAACCAATATCTTTCAATTAAATATTGTAAAAAAAAAAAAAAGCATAACGAACAATGATAGAAAATAAACTGCCAGAGTCCCAAAACGTAACTTTGAGATTTGGGTCGTCCACATATGATGTTAGGCAGTGAAAAAAAAAAAGGGGGTGGGGGGGGGGGGTTGTTAAAATGTTGTGATGTTGTGTCACGACAGGGGAACGCAAGTTTGGAAACATGCGACGTCACACACAAATAATAGAGTCAAACTCACTTCTTACACAAATTATGTTTCTACTTTAATCCGTAATAGTTAACTTTTATCCGTAATAGTTAATTTTATCCGCAAATATTTAACTGTTATCCGCATTTGTTAATTTTTAACTGCAACAGTTAGCTTTTTTCCGAAATAGATAACAACTCCCTCCTGGACGACTTATATCCCCTACATATGTAATTATCTCAGCCGTGCCTTCACGGACGTTAGTCACAAACTTTTTCCCCACAAAAGTTGCAGTTGTATTTTAAATAATAAATAGAAAACACGTAGTAAAGTGTCAAAAATCTACAATATATTTTATTGCTTTTATTCTTTTTTCAGTTGATTATTCCCCTTTGAGAAGGAAGAGGATAAATCACATCCCTTTCAAAAACCAATCATGTTTCTTCAAAACTTTTACAAACGTTAGTAAAATTCCTTCATTCAGAATCAGTAAATGAGTTCTACGATATTTTAAATGAGCTGCTATGCTGAAATGTTATGGCGTAAGCTATAGTTTTATGTCCGTTATTATTTCGACAGGTATATTTACTAGTTGTTATTATTTTATTTTATTTTTATTTGCCGTTTAATTGTTTCCCTTTGACAGAGAAGAAGATAATTAAGTCCCTTAAGAAAAAACAAGATAATATTTTTTTCAAAACTTTACAAAAATGAATAAATATTAATTTTTTAAAAATAATGTTAAACACACCTTAGAAATACTAAATAGATTGTGCTGTTTAAAATTAGATTTAAAATACGGTAACAGGTTTTCACTATTACGACAACGGCTGGTGAAATCAAAGAAATGTATCGGGATTAAAAGAAGTCACGTTCAAAACAAAGATGAGAATCAATTCACATATCAGGTTAGCCCTATTTTGTGGCTCTGAACATGGCTAACAAAAAAAAAAAAAAAATAAATAAAAACAACAACGAAAAAGCATCAAACTTTCACAAATGGGTAAATAAAAAAATGTAGTCTCATAACAGATGCCGCCATATTGTGTGAGAGACTTCACAATACTAGATGAAGCTTTGAGAGGGGAAGTGGTTCCACTTTCCCTTCTCGCTGCCTTTACCTTTCCTGGCCCAAGAGTAGAGTGAGGTATCCATTAACAGCTGATAGACTGTAACGTGACACCACCGTATTTCTAACCCGCTTCCTTTGTCATAAGAGGTCTAACCCTCTAAGCACGGACTCTCTCATAAATGGGTGCTTGCTTAAATAGAAGGATTGTAGTTGCATGACAAGACCACTAATGTCGAACTGATAACATGAACCAGACAAGTGCCAGAAGAACCAGACTTGAGAAATGACATAACAATGAGCAAACGTGCTGATAGATTTATAAGGCAGTCCTTGTTCTGGAACCCCCAGGGTAAGAGAGGCAGAGGACGACCAGGTAACACGTGGAGAAGGGAACTGGAGACAGACATGAAGGGGAGGAAGAAGATATGGAAAGACCTTGAGCTAATGGCACGTGACAGGAAGACTTGTCATAAAGCATATGCTCCTTCGGGAGTTGAAAGGTCATGATGATGATGATGATGATGATGATAATGTAACTAATTTACATTCGATTACGTTGGTGCTTTTCAGTATTACACACACAAAAAGTGGGGGAGAGAAGAGATTTGTGACGTCATAATAGGGTGTCCGGGTTTTTGTGACGAAATGTGGCATCGTGGGAAGGATGGGATTGGGTTAAAAAAAAGGGGGGGGGGGGGGGAATTGCATGACATTAAATGTGGTCGACCCCAATTTAACAACTGCGGACTTTAGTTTTTGAAGATTTTATAGCTCATCTGCATTTGTTCTGAAATTTTTTTATCTCTTTAGTCGCTTCAGAAAAAATAATTGAATGAAAATAAAGTAGCAGCATTTAGCGATTATTTTGGCTGCTTCTGACACACACACACATACATACACACACACACACACACACACACACTCACAAACAAACACACACACACACACATTCTCCCTCGCATACACACACTCTATCTCACCTCGCCTCTCCTCATTTGCCCCCATAAGTAGCATAAAACCACCAGTTTAATTGTGCCCTGTGAATTAAGCCCGCAACAAAGCAGATTTTGTGCAGTGGCACCAATGGCGTCTGTAACAATTCATGTATTTTTTGTGCACTGCCCCTTAACCATGATTCTAATGGTACGTTTGAGCGTCTGTCTGGGAAGTACTTTTCTATTTTTGTGGACGTTGAAGACAGCTAGTTAATCTCGTTCACACACGAACCGTTGGAGCGAATTCCTCGTCCATGAAATGCTAGCCACGCTTAGCCAAATTCAGCTGTTTAAAAAAAATGGCGCCAAAAACATCTTATATTACATCATTCTTTGCCAATGACCTGTGAAGTGTAGAAAAAACAACATGGTATTTTGTCAGCTTGACAGATGTGTAGCGAGATTTGGTACCTCTTGTTTTGTTTGTGAAAGTATGTGTAACGCGACACACATACACACACCGCGCAGGGATAACACGCGACGGATCTTGCTTTGAAGTTTGAAGAAGGCGGAAAAATGTGAATTACGTTTAGCTGGAACGGTATTGAAGATCGAGGAAATAGCGAATATAGGAATGGCCGACTTTAAAAGTTTGCATTAACAAGAAAGAAAATTTAAAGCTACAAGAGCAAGCCTGGTTGAAAGTTATTAAAACTATATTAATTCACCAAAGGAGATAGACTATGAATGGTATCCAAAAGGATATTATTCAAATATAAATAGTTTTAAAAATAATTAACATTTTTCATCGTCATCACATCTGCTAAAAGTTAGCTAATAATCTTTAAAAATTTATTATACGTACCTGCCTAAACGGATTTCAATAAGACTTGAATAGAATGAAAGCTTCATATGGGGAAAATGAAAAGATACCTAGGAAAGAAGGAAGGGTATAAGTGTGTAGTGAAAAGAAGAGAAAACAAGTACAGAAAAAGCACTGATCGCCCCAAACCAAGAGATTAAACGAAAACCTTATGGGACTTCAGAAAGTGCTTTCTCGTACGGGAGAGACGCCCAAATATAAGGACAGAGCGGCGCGTTGAAAATCACACACACCAAATCCAGAAGCCAGAGTGAGAAACTGGAAGACAGCATCTGCAAGAAAAGTTCTTTTTTCACGCTGCATGCATGGCAGATAGACTTCAACCAATACAGCCTCGCCGTGAGCTTATTAATCCTAAGAGGGTATGTAAGTTTATTAAAGATATATGTATGACTAATATCATTTTATTTCAGATTTTATGAACGATTTGATTGTATCAGATATAACAAAAAGAGAATGACGCTAACCAGAGATAACCTCCACCGGCATTGTCAGGAAGCATAACCATTAATTGGTTAGCCAAATATATCATGGCTAGTTCTTGCATGGAAGCTTACGACATACCAGCAAGTACATAAGTGACTTGGCATCCATAAGTGGAAGGCAAAGGTTATATCTTACCCATGTATCATAACATGTGATTTATTCATGTATTTTGTTAATTCTGCACAGTGGACAGTATCTTATCATGCTATCTCTGTAACATACTACCATGAATCATTCATTTATATACAAACACTGAAGGCATGGTCGCCTCGTGAACAGCAGTGGTTGGTGAGATTGTTGGAACACCATGGCCACCTATTACCTTTCGTTCCAGGTTTTATGATCGAGTTTTATGATCATTCCTGATCAAGCTCATGTTCGAGTTTAAACTAAAGACTTGAGGACCTTTGATCCTGCTAACTGAAGCCTAGTGGTTAATCTTCAACACCTTAGTCCCCCGTAGTTATAGGGCGGGTTGAAGGACAGTCTTCCTGATCATCAGTGTGTCTCAGGAACCTCGAACAAACACAAGATGTGTTTTTCTGTATTCAATCCAACAAATCCTGTGAGCAGTTTCTAAAACGACTGTCGATGATGATAACCGCTAGAGACTAGATAGCAAGATATATATCAAAAATATACTGTGACAGACTGTTCTCATTTCATTGGAAGATTCATCCAAGATTTTTACTATTATTTTAATTTGTAACTATAAATAATCATACATTTTACCATCTTCCAACACCCATTTCTCATTACAAGAATATATAGATGTACATCCTAGGTACCTGATGGGACAAAGACAGGATAGAACCACTGCTTCCTCTGACAAATCATGTAAGGTGACTAATATGAGGTTCTGCTTGAGGCTGACAACCTGGTCTAATACAAATTGCTACATAAACCACCTCTGTAAGATCACGTGAATGCTTGGTGCAGACTTCATGCAAGGAGCATTATTTGTAGTAGTGGCTCCATGATGATGACGTTTTCACCAACTTCCTGATTTATTCGGTTTTCCTTCCTTTTTATTCGGTGACATTCATAATTATTCTCAAACATCTTATGTTTTAATCTTTCCCTCCTTATCATCCTATATATATAAAATCCCATATTTTTCTGTCAGTGCGTAACGCCAAGGGATGCAACTTTAGTTGAAAGTTAGACATTAATTGTATTGTTTCCCTTCTATGTACTCTCCCGAAAATAGTAACACAAAAATATATTTATAGAATGTGTGATCCCGTATACACACATTGGGATCCTCGCTGCTGCTACGTAGTTCGTGTACTGTGGTGATGCACAGTGGATTTAAAAAAAAATACTTTTGAATAAGTAAAATTGCCGTTAGGTATTGGTGCTTTTGAATTTAATTCCCGTCTTATGACGAGCTTTTACACTAGTTATTAGATAATAACCATGTGCCTCTGAGAGTATATAGTTAGTTTGGTACGTAATTAATAAGTTATTGCTTTATCTTCATGCATATGTCTGGACGCACTAGCAACTGCAACAGTTGATAAGAAACCTAACTGCTTTGATCTCTAAAAAATCATATTTCCACGTACCTGTCCTGTTAACACCACTTAACCAATAGGAAAATTAAAGGGAATGCAATATTTGATGGTGTTGTACTCTAACCCAACTAAGATGGTTTGGCCATGTCTGAAGAATGGGAGAAGATCGGCTACCACGACAAGCATGGGAAACAAAGAGCCAGGGATCCAGACCCCCAGGACGACTTAGAGTCCGCTGGGAGGACAACATTAGACAATCTTTGAAGGACCGAGGACTAGAATGGAACCAGGCCAGGAGGAAGACAGCCGATAGGAGTCTGGCACTCTCTCTTCCAAACCTCTACACCTCACGGTAGTAGGGGAACGACTAAGTAAGTAAGTAAGTACTCTAACCATAATTTATTCACCAATTATTAAAAGCAGAGTATGTCATTCTTTTTTTTTTTCCCATCAGACATGTATATTGGGTGCGTTATCTTAGTAACACTTTCCATACAGTCGGGTTTCCTTCACCTAGACATTTATGACCGTGCTTCCAACATTTATAACTCTTTAACTTATTTCATCAAGGTATTTTAATTCTTTAACTTGTTTTATCAAGGTATCATAACAGTTTGACTGGTTTCATCAGATGTATTTTAACTACTTAGCTTGTTTCATCAAGGTATTTTAACCCTTTGACTTGTTTCATCATGGTATTTTAACTCTTTGACTTGTTTCATCAAGGTATTTTAACTCCTTAACTTGTTTCATCAATGTATTTTAACTCTTAGACTTGTTTCATTAAGGTATTTTAACTCTTTGACTTGTTTAATCACGGTATTTTCACTTTTTAACTTGTTTCATCAATGTATTTTAACTCTTTGACTTGTTTCATCACGGTATTTTAATTATTTAACTTGTTTTATCACGGTATTATAACACTTTGACTTGTTTTATCAAATGTATTATAGATTTTTGACTTGTTTCATCAAAGTATTTTAACTCTTTGACTTGTTTCATCACGATATTTTAACTCTTTGACTTGTTTCATCAAGGTATTTTAACTCTCTGATGTGTTTCATCACGGTATTTTAACTCTTTGACTTGTTTCATCAAGGTATTTTAACTCTTTGACTTGTTCATCAACTTATTTTAACTCTTTGACGTGTTTCATCAACATATTTTTTACTTGTTTCTTCAAGGTATTTTAACTCTTTATCTTGTTTCATTAAGGGATTTTAACTCTTTGACTTGTTTCATCAAAGTATTCTAACTCTTTGACTTGTTTCATCAAGGTATTTTAACTCTTTAACTTGTTTCATCAACGTATTTTAACTCTTTGACTTGTTTCATCAAGGTATTTTAACTCTTTAACTTATTTCATCAAGGTATTTTAACTGTTTAACTTGTTTTATCAAGGAAATTTAGTTCAATAACTTGTTTTATCAGAGGTATTTTAACTCGTTAACTTGTTTTATCAAGGTATTTTTACTATTTAACCAGTTTTATCAAAGTATTTTAACTCTTTAATTTGTTTTATCAAGGTATAGCTAGTAGTGAATTTGAAAAACGTATTAAAATAGCTCTTATAAATTTATTCTTTGACGCGAATTAGTCCGGGTTGGAAGAATGGACACGAAAATTATACCAGATTTTAGTAGGGTAATATGGGGCTTTCATTTCAGAGGTATTTGAACAGAAATCGAAAAAAAACTCGGTCCTATTCATAAACAATATGTCAAGTCAGTCCTACTTTATGTTTCTGAATCATTGTGACAGGGGGTCTTGGGTTTAACCATTACGAAACTGCAGATATTAGAATTTACAATGTTCCACAGTTTGGCTTCGACACTTTAACGATGTCCAAACAACTAACACGCCACTGGCACGCAATCTTTACAAGTGAGTCCAGATCTTGATGATCAATTTTCATGCACAATCAGCTTTAATATATGAGTCATGTATATACACTTGATATATTTAAATCCTTACCAAGTATGAACGTTTGTTCTATATGTAGGCCCAATGCCTCATACTGAAAACTGGCTAATCTCAGGGCAGGCACCTACTGCCGATGCTAACTTGAGAGCAACTGACGTTTCATTACATCATGACATCCATAAAAGATTGAATCTCGTCCGTTCATTCAGAATATCCTTCTCTCTTTGCTCCTAATACTGAGGTCAATTCTCTAACTGGCTTTTGATCAAAGATATATTCCTATGTAATCGAATGGCCGATCTCCGTCTCCCGCAGGCACGCAGAACCCAGCCTGGCGCCGTAACCTTGTGCAACACTAAATCTTAGACACTTACCGATAAACTGGAAGATCTTTCTAAAACTGTTCTTATACTAATGATTTTTGTAATACTGAGTAAACCGGCTTGATTGACAGTTTTCATTTTTGCGTCCAGTAGTGTGAAAACCCTTTCCTCTCCGGTTGTACGTGTATTAATTTTTCACGTTTTTTTTTTAAAAATTTAGTTCTTGATTTATTTCCTTTCTGTTTTTGTTTATTTGTCCCCAACGAAAACCTTATGACCATAGGCTCTCCAAATACCAAATATTTGGTTTGGTTTCTGAACCCTGCACTTGAAAACTGGTGTTTGTCGCGTGCAAGGGATACCCGGTTAAACCCCATATGGGTTATAATTAGCGTATACAGTGTTCACTTCTCCATATGTGTATATTCATTTTCCTTGTACTTTCAGTCTTTTGTCTAACTTTCCGCGATGTAATACTGCCTCAATATGAAAGGTGAAAGGTGAAGAAAATGTAACAAACAGCCATAAATAGATGCTTGCATTTATTAGAAGAACTAAAACTGAAGAACAAGATCGCCAATGTTGAATTCACGAAGGAACCTGACAAGTATGACTGGAATAATGTCTAAGTAAAACAAGTTGTAAGTAATTTTACAACTTGTTTTACTTAGACATTATTCCAGTCATGCTTGAGCAACCTAACCTTTGGGGTGGGGACGGGGGTGCGGCAGGGATGCCCCTTGTCAACCACTCTGTTTTTGGCAGTCGTGGACTGGGTGGTGCGCCAGGCGGCGGAGGGCGGTCCGGGAGGAGTGGGATGGACAACATTTTCTACATTGGGGGATCTGGAGTGTGCAGATGACGTTGCACTGCTGGCACATTCACGTCGGCGCGTCCGGGAAGGAACGGATAGACTTGATGAGTTTGGCCAGCAGGTGGGCTTGAGCGTCAGTTTAAAGAAGTCTGAGGTCGTGGCGCTCGGTGTGAGCAGCCCTGGGCCCATGTCGGTGGGGAGTCGGCGGCTGGTGCAGACGGATACCTTCGCATGCCTGGAAAGCGTGTTGGCACCGGACGGAGGGGCGGGCAGGGACATCGGAATCGGAGTGGATGGGGCAAGAGCCGCCTTCTTTGACCTGGAAGGCATCTGGAGGTCCTCCCAATGCTGCACAAGCGCAAAATTAAGATTATATCAGAGCTGTGTGCTTTCTGTGCTTCTCTATGGAGCGGAGTGCTGGAGAGTTGCAGAGAGGGAGGTGTCGAGATTGTCCTCTTTTCACACGGCATGCCTGGGAAAGATTCACCGAATCTTTTGGCCGAGTGCCGTCACTAGCCGGGATCTACTTGCTCGTAGCGGGCGGGGGGACATGCACACCGTCATAGCTGGCAGACGCTGGAGCTGGGTTGGCCATGTCCTCAGAGGAGACCCCGATGCCATCACAAGAACAGCTATGCTTTGGATCCCTGAAGGAGGACGAAAGAGAGGCCGACCAAAAACAACCTGGCGGAGGACTGTGGAGGCTGAGATGCAAAGAATGAACCAGAGTTGGGGCACTGTACGAAGGATGGCTACCGACCGAGCAAGGTGGAATCAATTTGTGGTTGCCCTACAAGACGCCACTAGGCGTGATGGCCACTGACTGCTTTGACGGTCGGCGGCTAAGGATCAAAGAAGAAGAAGAAGAAGAAAACAAGTTGAAGACAGACAGGAAACATAACGAGATAGATATCAGCTCCTCACAAAACATCTGCTGTTCTGAAAAATCCTAAGTACAAACATTAGAAGATGATGAATATATTGAAGAAGACGTGAAAGGAGCAAGAGCAGACTACCCGACACAGGATTGTTTCAAGATGTCCCGTTGAAGGTCATTAAAATAACGTGTTACTCAGTATCTACATTTCATTTGAACATTTAATCTAAACCAGGGGTTTTTAATCATGCCCCCCCCCCCCCCCCACCTCTCTTCTCCCCCCCCCCCCCCCCCCCCCCCCCCCCCCCCCCCCCCCCCCCCCCCCCCCCCCCCCCCCCCCCCCCCCTTCATTGTGGCTGTTTGCTGGACAAAAAATATAATTGACCATCTTGCTGTGGCTCCCAAGAAATATGGGGGACTATATGACCCACGCTGAGAACCACTGATCTAAACCAGTGTGTAAAGGAACCATCACAGTTATTATTATAATCTTACAAATGATCAGTATGTACCCCTCCTCCCCCCCCCCCTTTTTTTTTACCTCCGGTGTCACAAGACACACATCAGTCCTCTAAACCAAGTCATCCCCGATCCTTTATATCATACTGAGAATTTGTAAGATTATAAAATTAAACGTAATTGCTTCTTCACAAACTTGTTTCGACAAAATGTTCGCGTGAAACCTAGTTACGGAGTAATACATTTTTTATATGGGGGTCACAGTGGCTAAGTCCGCATAGAATTCTAGAGGTTATTTTTTTCCTGGGTTCGATTTTTCCCCCCTTCCCAGTAGAGCCCCCAATCTGAGGTGTAAATATAATGTATGGAAATTGTTTTGCAGAAACCAGTGGTCCTTAATCATGTTGCACACATAACTCCCCCCAACTGTTCTCTGGTCTCTTGGTAGTGAGATCGGATGCCTAGCCTTCTCGGATAAGGGCCAGCGAAAAAAGGAGGTCCCGTGTGCAAGTTGCGCACGTTAAAAATCCCACGGGCAGTTGACAAAGGCAGCGTAAAATGAAGGCCACAAGACCACTGCCCTGTCAAAATTAAAAAATTAGATAACTACCCACCAAATATATTGATGGAATGTGTGATTCCTATATACACACATTGGAAGCTCCTGTTGGCTTTGAGTGACGACTGCAGCATCATCAGATTCTCGCCGGTGCTACGGAGTTCGTGCACTGTGCTGAGATCCTCCTTGTGTGATCTAAGGGAGGAGATCGCAGCACTGATGGGGTTGTCCGTGTGCAGTAAAGAGTCTTTAAAACCAAACGACAAACCACATTTTTTTATATTCAATTCTTTTTTGAAACACTCCTGGCATTTAGGTAACATGTATCTAACATGTATTTCGCAGATGATGTAGCATTCTTAAGTTCAACACCAAGACAATCCCAAGAAGCAATAAATAATTTGTGTCATCTCTCGGTTAAAATAGGTCTCCAAATAAATGCCTCTAAAACTAAAGCTATGAACTTTTCTAACGAGACCTTTGATATCATCTTGAACGGGGAAAAAAAATACAGAAAGTTGAAAGTTTCAATTATTTAGGCAGTAAAATGACTCAGGATGGTGACACAACAAGAGAAATCCATACTAGAATTGCTTTGGCAGCTAGCGCCTTCAATAGATTATCTAACATTTGGAAATTACGATCATTGAATATACATACCAAGCTTCGTCTGTTTAATTCAAATGTTATCTCAGTGTTAACATACGGCTGTGAGAGTTGGAAATAACAAAATCATTGGAGAACAAGCTGAATACATTCGAGAACAAATGTCTTAGAAAACTCATGAACATCAGTTGGAAAGAATTCAAGACTAATCGACAAATAAGAGAAGACTCTAGGCAGAAATATGTCTCCGACTATATAAGGGAAAAGACGATGGTCATATATCGGTCATGTCCCTACGAATGCAAAACAACAGTAATACCACTACAGGCGCTCACTTGGGTTCCTGAGGGTAAGAGGAAAAAAGGAAGACCAAAAGAAACACTCAGAAGAACAATAATAAGAGAAGGAAGAACGTTGGGCCTAAATAATGTGCAAGAGCTAAGAGGAGTGGCGTCACAACGAACAACCTGGAGAGCACTGGTTTCTGCCTTATGCGCCGTGTTTGGTGCTTAAAGAATTTATTATTATTATTATTATCTAAATGAGCATCATTTGATATTGCTACGTCTGCTATAGGAGCGGTCTGTTTGATTGATTATAGTTCAGTCGGGTTTTACAGCGCGTGCTTTAAATGAATTATTACTGCTGCCGAAGGGAGATCGTTACAGTTTATTATTATCATTGTTTTTAATTTGTTCTTGTGTTACTAATGTTAAAAATTTTTAGAACTTTAACTTTCTCTAAAGCCACATTGTGCTTTTTTCTCCAGGCGCGACTTTGGGCACAGGTGGTGAATGGAAGTATCAAGCTGGTATTAACATGTAATCGAAAAAAGATTTGGTGCATCCATTTAATAAATGTGATACTGTTTCATGTGATTACATATTTTGTAATATTTCGTGTGAAAGCATGACAAACAAAGATAAATACATGCATAATACTTATTTAATACAAACATACACACGTACATTTGCACAAATATCCACACTTATATTACAGTTTGCATACGTATTCACGAATAAACAGCCTAATAAACAGGTCGGTAGGCATTTGCAGACAAGACAGACAGACGAACGAACAAACCCACGGACAGGCGGACAGACAGACAGACAAGCAGGCAGGCAGATAGATAGATAGATAGATAGATAGATAGATAGATAGATAGATAGATAGATAGATAGATAGATAGATAGATAGATAGATAGATAGATAGATAGATAGATAGATAGATAGATAGATAGATAGATAGATAGATAGATGGGTGGGTGGGTGGGTTTTATGTGGGTGGGTCGGTCGGTAGGTAGGTAGGTAGGTCGGTAGATAGATAGATAGATAGATAGATAGATAGATAGATAGATAGATAGATAGATAGATAGATAGATAGATAGATAGATAGATAGATAGATAGATAGATAGATAGATAGATAGATAGGTAGGTCGATAGATAGATAGATAGATAGATAGATAGATAGATAGATAGATAGATAGATAGATAGATAGATAGATAGATAGATAGATAGATAGATAGATAGATAGATAGATAGATAGATAGATAGATAGATAGATAGATAGATAGATAGATAGATAGATAGATAGATAGATAGATAGATAGATAGATAGATAGATAGATAGATAGATAGATAGATAGATAGATAGATAGATAGATAGATAGATAGTGTGACGAAATGGACGACCTCTATCGATCTTTGGTTCTCTCCGGCAGTATCGGTACATTTGTGGAACTGATTTTTATTATGTGCTGTCAATTATCGCACTTTACGTTCTTTTCTTTCTTTCTTTCTTTCATCATTATTTTCTGCTAAGTAGCAGATATTTGGTCTTATCAAACCACCATGTTGGTGATAAATATCACATTTGCAAGGAGCGCTACCCAAATGTGTTGGTTATCGGCGCTGCACACGTATATCGGCCCGCGCTGTCGGCTTAAATCACCGATAAGACACGGAGTTTGCGTACTCATACGACAGATAACGAGATTACTGTCTGTGTGACACATGTGGGCAGACAAGAGTGATATAATCGCTTCCGGTCACTTGGTTAAAAGTAATCATGAATTTATTACATTTTCTGGGAACGTGCGGCGCCTGAACTTTGACCAGAGACGAGCGAGAGCAGAGTGATAGGAATTGACCCAGCGGGAGAAGAAACTACCAGTGGCAGCTAAGTGAAAATATCCGCTGCCAAAAGTATCCTTTATTCAGTTAAATCCCAATCAAGTAATGAAACCTTTTCCATAACTATTCAAATTATTTTCAAAACTGTTAAAATTTAAAGTGATTATTAAATTTTGTTATTTGTAATGTTACAAATTTAACTTCGATTTAATCATTTTACATGTAGTACATGTTTGTCTCAGTCAAAGTTACCAAACACATACTCTAAACAGAGCTATATATATATATATATATATATATATATATATATATATATATATATATATATATATATATATATATATATATATATATATATAATAATACCACACTGTAACAGAGTGGTGGGGCCTTAACGAGCTAGAATAAACCATAGCTAAAATTCTTCATAAAAGGCATCGGCAGATCATAGAACTAACGTTCTTAGCGACAGCCAGCATTGTTTTTTGCTTATCTGAATATCTGTCACAGCGGGTTTTACTCTTTTTTCTTTGCTCGTGATGGTATCTCTATTTGTGTACTTCGCGTTATGTTTTGTAGGCCCTTCAACGAGAATGTTAATTTTTCTTTTTTTCAATTCCCCTCAGTGTATTCTATTTTATTTTATTGATCGTATAGTGGTGAGCATTCCCCTGTTTCGATGACGCGGGTTTAATATCTTAATGGACGATAGCAGAAAACGCCACAACGTGACAACGTCTCCGTTTTAATCTTAAATGTTCTCCGATTATGTCTTTTTCAATCTCTTTTTCGTTAAGGTTAACTTCATTGCTAACCGGACAATCGTCTCCTATATAATTCTTTCTTGGAATTAAGCAACAATCCATAAGGAGTCCATTAAATAGTAACGGAATCACTCAATTCAATAACTGGAACCAATGTAAATCAATGAACCCTGAACTCCTTCTCAACTATCATAATTATAAGTCTTACACCAATATAGTCTGAAAAAATTTAATTGATTTTCTTAGTAACTTGGACAGAGTCTTTCTTCCCATATCATTTCGGTTACTTCTTTTTTTCTCTTATCTTCCTTTTTTGGTTCCCCTCAGTTTACAACTTCAGATGTTAGTGTTACACTAGAAAATAAACGAAAGAAACAAGCTTGTACCTAACACAAGTATGCACGACAATTTCAGTGAACAGCCTACACCAATCGGCTAGAGAATAATTTATAGTTTATAGGATGCCTTGTGACCTCAACCTTCAATTCCACACGATTTACGAAATATCCTGCATCAATTTCTCTTTTAACCTCGCGATTCATTCTCTTAACTGAATCTCTTAACAGCTCCCTTTCTTTCCTATGAAGAGATGATTATAGAAGTCTATCAACTCTACCAACCTTAGAGGATTAGCATGCCATTCTCTGAATTTTCTCTCTTTGATGAACCTCGACCAGTAGGGCTTCGACCCTGACGACCGCAATCACTTAGATAGCTTTTGATTTCTACTTTGTCGACTTGCTGAATACTCGGTCGTATCCCTTAGGTACTCAATTTTCAGGATCCCCTTTATTATTGTTGGAAGATACCATCTTCTCTTCGACCGTTTGTCATTCTCTGAACTAGAATTTTAATTGTCAGCTCTGTAGGTTAAATTCTTCCTTCTTCGCTGCATCTCGATGTTCTCTGTCTGTCTTGTGTTGTCATCGTTGTTCTCTGACGTTGTACTCTATGTTTGAGTTTTTTCCCCCGTAACAAGCTTTGAGAGTATTACTTTCCTTCTCATATCCAACCCATTATTCTCTGTTTTACGTCATGCCGAACCGTATGTCACTGCTCCTGTGACATATCTTATGATGACTCCCATGTGATAGAAGCTTTACTACTCTTCTATCGACATTTCTGCCAAGAGTAAACTTGTGTAAAGATAGACTCCATTGAAACCTATAATAGATACTCTTGAGTTTTTGGCCACTGTTGAACCACTACTGCAAAGCGGAGGGAGGCAATACCGTCACAGATAGATAGATAGATAAATAAATAGATAGATAGATAGATAGATAGATAGATAGATAGATAGATAGATAGATAGATAGATAGATAGATAGATAGATAGATAGATAGATAGATAGATAGATAGATAGATAGATAGATAGATAGATAGATAGATAGATAGATAGATAGATAAAAAGGTAGGTAGGTAAATAGGTAGGTAGGTATGTAGGTAGGTGCGTACATGTGGGAGTGCAGGAAAATAGAAATACATACGTACTATCGTAGATGCGTGCGAGCATGCATGCATACATGCATGCATACACACATACATACACACTGTAGTAGATTTTGATGGTATTGTATGGTTGATGTCACCTAGTGTCATGTATGAGGTCAGCTGTGAAGGCTCCTGAGATAAATGTAGATGTGAATTACAGAAGGCCCTTCTTACTACCACTTACGACCTCACACATATCTTTTTTTTTTACTAATGAATGTGGCTAAGTTAAAAGTCTAGGGTACTGATATGTAATGTGTTGTGGTAGATTACACACACACACACACACACACACAGATATTTAAGAAGTCTAATAATATTAATAAAATTTATAACACACTGAACTAACTCAGGCTGTTTTAGTTTTTAAAGTTAAATCTTTTGATAAATTTATTTTGTTCTGAACCAAATGTTTAGTGTGTCAGAACATAAGAAATATTATGCAGTCATAAATGGAATGCAAAATCATATGACATAATAAAATGGAAAATGTGTACTTAATTATTTCAAATGACTGGTTAATAGTAATTATATTAAGATAGTCACAGGAGAACTTATAACTAGATATGCTGTTGGGGTGGTGTCATCACTCCCAGTCTATGACTGCCAAACATTGTCCGTTGACTTAAGGGATAAATATATATATAGTTTAATTTCCCCAATGTCATGGTTTTATTTTATGGTGAATTAGAGATAAATTAGTTGAAAATTTCGTTGGTGAAAGTCCAGCAGGCCAGATATAACTTATCTCGCCTGCGTCGATCCTGTACAAAAGTCTTGTGGCCCCACCTCTCCGTGCTGGGGGCAATATACAGCTGCTCTGACACAATGATAGACTGCTCTGGTCCACTTGTATATATTACTACAGCATTTGACACCGCTTTGGTGCCAAATAGAAACTCACAGTTCTGAAACAAAAGTATTGGTCATGTGTCAGAACTCTACCTCCTGAACCACTTCTGCACACAACACTACACACAACAACACCACATAGACTGGGTCAGATCTCTCTGACCACACAGCACATCTTACCAAGTTGGTTTCACATAGTATTAGTTCCCCAAGACTACAGTACATCTGAGATATGTTCAATAGCTTCCTGCTATTGAATAAGATAGGTGATATCTTCCACTGATCTCAACACTAGATCCTTTTTCATAGTTTTATTTATGCGTCCCTATATATTTTCTTTGTATGTATGTCTCTAGACCCTGAACTAGGGCTGGGGATCTAGAGCGAACACTTACTTGTCGTAATCATTTTTATGATATGGCAGTATCAATCACTCGAATTATTAAAATAAACAGAATAAATATTGTTCATTCTTACCAGAATTCAGAATTGAGAACACAGTTAAAGTTTGCTAGCAAAACTCAGCTGAGTTGCTGGCCGTATGATGGCGTCCCACTATATAGTTATATTCTTATGGAATCAACACCACTATGGATTCAAACTGCGTCTCTGAACAGACTTATGTCAAATGGCAAACTTTCACCTCTCTATCCCGCTACTATAAAATGCGTTGGCCAATCGCCGACTTCCCCCCTTGCTTTCAAATCTTCAACCAAAAGTCACTTCAGTCAAATCTCAGTCAAGTATGTATTACGGTCTGTTAGTCCGTCTGCCTCTACTTGTTTTTTTCATAAAAACACACTTGGTTTTACATGCATTTCCTACACGAATCTGCTGCCTAAGTTATTTTTAGCTACAATGCTCCACCACATTCCCTCTCTTTAATTACAGCTCGATTTTTACGTTTGCAGACTCAAGGCCAAGATTTTGGAAACTTTTAGTGACATGGGTTAACAGTGCAGTCGCTTGCCTGATATGAACAATACAGTCTTTTGTCAATATCGTCCTTATTATCTATCCGTCTGTATAAATGAAAGCATATTATTTCTCTGTTCAAGATGGGCTATCAAACTAGCTAGGTTTTATTTTCATAACTCTATTATTAAAAAAAAAAACATATTTTTTCTCAAGTTTAAATTTTGAAATTTGTTTGAGAACCTTCCCTCATGTGTTTTGCCGCGGCATTCAAATAAAGACCAAGTATCAAAAAACGTCCAAGAAATGACTGTCTCGATCAAGAGCTAATGTCCTTTTCTTGTCCATTTCCTTACTTTATGTCAACTCGGGACGTGAATTTTTTTTCTTTCACCCCTACTTGCGTCTCTTTGCCGTTCGAACTTCAAACACGTGTTCAGTCATATTTTTCCTGTTTTGTGTCCTCCGTTCTCTCCCGTCTACAAAGGGTAAACGTTTCGTCTGCACTTCTAACTCGTTAGTTTTAAATAGCGGTGGGAAAGGCTGGCATGGGCGAGCATGTCTCCTAGTATCTTACGAATTATTTTTAACCCTAAATTTCATCGTTAATTTTGGAGATATTTTAACGTTGTATCATGGTGACATCATCACACATGTCCCCACCTGAGAACATGCACTACGGCAAGTTCCAAAACCAGTGATACACATAGATAAAATCTCTCCTCACGCCTGCCACTACTCTAATTTTCATCACAGGGGTGCCGACTGAGGAAATCTGCACCGACATTCAATGACCCTGGGATATATTCGATAATAAACTGATAAGGTTGCAGTAATAAAGACCACTTCAACAATCTTGCGTTTTCATGCTTAGCCTAAGATAAGAATACGAGGGGCTGATGATCCGTCTGGACCACAAAAGTCCTACCATACAGATAGATTTGAAACTTCTTTATTGCCCAGATTAACGCTAAACGTTCCTTTTCGCTTGTGGAATATCCTTGTTCCGCTTTATTCAATTTGCGGCTTGCATAAGCGACTGGGTTCAGTTCCCCATCGGGTGAAGATGACCTCTGCAACAAGGCCGCCCCGAGGCCTACATTACTTGCATCTGTTCTCACCACAAAGTCCTGTGTCAAATCAGGCAATTTGAGAATAGGCTTGCTAGTGAGTTTTTCCTTTAATTCTTGGAAAGCTAATTCACATTGCGCAGTCCAAATAATTTTATCTGGAAGTCCCTTGCGAGTCAGATCAGTCAGAGGAGCACAAATAGAGTTAAAATTTTTGATATATTTTTGATAAAATCCGCATAACGACACGAATGATCGCACGTCCTTTTTTGTTTGTGGTCTAGGTGCTCTCTGCAGTTTTTCCAGGTTCTTTGGATCAGGGGCCATGTTACCCTGATATACAGTGTGTCCCAAGAATTCCAACTCTTTGCATCCAATACAACATTTTGTTGGCCTAGCAGTTAAGTTCGCCTCCCTAAGCCTATCAAATAACATTTTTAGAGCGTCAATGTGTTCTTCAAATGTCTCTGTGGCGACGAGAATATCATCCATGAAATTCGTGATACATGGGTTATTCAGGGGATCCAACAATTTGCGCATCATCCTTGAAAATACACTCGGAGCATTTTTCAATCCGAATGGTAGCATGTTGAATTCATAATGTCCTTCCGATGTGCTAAACGCTAAATAAGATCTCACTTCAGGTTTCACTGGAATCTGGTAATAGCCTTTACTAAGATCCACCTTTGAAAAGTATTTTGCCTTGTTTAATCTGGCAAATAACTGTTTTGTGTCTGGTAATGGATCCACTTGTCCTTCTGTGACAGCATTCAGTTTCCTGTAATCTATGCACAGTCTGTGTTCCCCAGACGGTTTTCTCAACAAAACGACACTGGAGCTAAAAGATGATTCACTGTGTGAAATAATCCCCTCCTTCAACAAATAATCTATTTCTTCCTTCAATGCCTTCTCCTTCGCGAACGGAATAGAATAGGCTCTCATACAGATTTGGTTTGAGTCTACCAGTTTCATGTCATACTGTAGCAAATTTGTATGGCCTGGTTTATCTGTTAATGCATCTGTATGTTCCTCCAGAACCTGTTGAACTCTCTCCCTCTGATTTTTAGTCAGGTGCTTACTGACTTTTACTTGTGCTGCTGTTTCACAAGGATGTAATGGGTATTCATGCGAGGTGAGTGGTTCCTTTTGCATTTGAGTTGCGATAGCCAAGGTCAGTAAGGGGGTGCTTTCCTGGAGTGGTCTGTCCAGATACTTCTTTAAAAGGTTTACATGATACACTTTCTCCTTCCCCTTTTTGTCAATTTTATAGTTTGTTCTAGACACCTTCTCTAGAACCGTATATGGACCTTGCCATCCAATTTGTAATTTATTCCGGCTGCCGGGTAGTAGAAGAAGCACCTTCTCTCCCACAGCTAGTTCTCTGTCCTTTGCCTTCCTATTAAAATATGCTGCATGTTTCTTCCTGGCTTGTCTCAAATTATCATTTGCCAGTTTCCATCCAGCTTTCAGACGAGTGGTCAGTTCGTTCACGTATTGATAAGATATGGTAACAGTCTCTTCTGCCTTCTCATCTGTCCAGGTCCTTAATAGTGCTTCTAATGGACCTTTTATTAGCCTCCCAAATAGCAGAGTTGCGGGAGCCATCCCGGTTGAACTATGTGGTACCTCCCGATACGCAAACAACGCGGCGGGCAGGAATTGATCCCACAGATCCGGTTTTTCGTGTGCCAGCTTCCTCAGGATAGAAATGAGAGTCCCATTAAACCTCTCTACCTGGCCGTTCCCTTGCGGATGGTACGGACTACAATGAAAGTGTCTGGCTTGAAATAGCTTAAAAACTTCTTCCGTTAGTTTCCCCTTGAACTGAGAGCCATTATCAGTCAAGATTTGATGCGGGAATCCTAATCTTGTGAATATTGTAAGTAGTGCCTCTGCTACATGTTTTGAATCAATTGATGGCAGGGCTATCGCCTCTCCCCACATAGAATAAGTGTCCACCAGAGTAAGGATGTAACTGTTCCTCCTCTTGGTCCGAGTGAGAGGTCCCACAATATCCACTGCAACCCTCTCAAAAGGTGTTCCCACTATGGGCATTTCCCCTAGAGTTGCGGGAGCAGTCCAGTGCTTTGGAGCTACCCTTTGACATTCTGGACAGGATTTGACATATCTTTTTATATCCTCCGTTGGGAGCCGCGCTGGTGTAATGACTTCGGCGTTGTACTGGCGACCAGGTGTTCATGGTTCAAACCCGTTCGTCAGCGTTTGAAGAAATGTTTACGGCCGGAAATTTGACTGAATATCCTGAACGGCTCCTGTGATAAACCCTCTGTGGATGGGAAGGAGCGAAGCTCCTGACCGGGTTGGAAGGAAAGTCCTCAGGTTCCCCAGCATCGCAATGACATGTCATTGGGCCGAAGGGCTGAAAGCCCAAGTGCCGCTGGTTAAGGGAAAAAAATATCCTCCGTTATCCCTGGCCAGAAGTAATGACAAGCTATACGCTGTCCGGTGGCGCTGATCCCCATGTGACCACTGAAGGGAATCGCATGCCCGAGTTCCATCACTTTATCCCTATATGAAGTGGGAAGAACCAGCTGGTTGTGACCATTTGTTCCAGTTCCCGCCTTCCTGTATAATAGTTTGTTCTTCATAAAATATTCTCCCTTGCTTGGAGGTGTGTGGCATTTGGGCAATTTTTTAAAACATGGCTTGAGTGTCCTATCCTCAGCCTGCGCCTTCCTCATCTCCTCTGGATGAGCATTTATAGGTTCACCTTCTTCCTCCTTCTTCTGTGACCTGGTCTGCACTGTCGCCATGATCACAGGTCTTTCGGGATTCCCCAAGAAGACGTATCTACACCCCAATATCAGAGGGTAGATTGGTTCATCTATCACTGCTGCTCTGATCTCTCCTTCCACATAGCGAGTTTTCACCGTTATCCTTGCGATGGGAAGTGTCATGAGTGGTATGTCCTTAGTCGCCCCTTGTATTTCCACTGTTTCTGTGGTATACTGACTTGGGTCCACTAGGCTAGACTTCACAACTGAATCATAATCCAAACCTGTATCATAAAGGCACCTTATGGTGACCCCATTACAAATAACATCCTCACAAACTGGGGGGTGATAAGGTTCCTGCTGTCCATTAGGATTAACCTTTAATCTTTGAGTCCCCGACTTCATTGCAGCAATGTTTGAAGGTTTCCTTCTACAAAATTCGGTGTTATGGTTATCTTTCTTGCACCATTTGCACCATCTTTTTCCTTGGTTCAACTGTTTTCTTTCATTGTATTTTTGGTCATTGAACTGTGAGTTTCTGTCACGATAGTCATTTCTTGGCCGTTCAAGGTTTGTCCTACCTTTATTACCCTGTTCTCTATTATCAAATTTATTAAATTGCTGTGGAGCTTTACAATTGTCTATGTGCTTCTTTTTAGCACCACTTACCTCTGCCTGGGCTGCCTGATACCTCTCAGCGACATTTAAAACCTCCTCCAACCTCTCTGCACCTTATTCCATGAGAAATTTTCTCATGTCTGGAGCCATGGACTCTCTCAATTGCTCTATCATGATCATCTCTTTAAGATCTCGGGTCTTCCCCAGAGCAGTCCATTTCTCCAAATAGGTTTCCAGTCTGGCAGAGAATTGGTGGTATGTCTTCCCAGACAACAGTTTGGCATTTCTAAATTTCGTACGATAAAATTCACCATTTTTTTTGTACCTCAATAACAAAGCCTGCTTTAACATGTCATAATTGTCTTGGTCTTCTCTGTTCATTTTTGCGAAGACTTCATAAGAAGTACCTCTCAGTCCCTGTGATAACTTTAAACTCCACCTCTCTCTCTCTAACCCATATGTAGTAGCTAATACTTCAAAACGACTGAGGTACCCCTCGATGTCATCGTCTTTTTCAACAAAATGGTCTAAATGAAACCCCATAGCTGATGTTGAGGCTCCCTGACTAGGCGTAGCATCTGAGGCAAAAGGGCTGGCACCATTTTCAGGAGCCTGGCCTTGTAACTCCAGCTCCCTTAGTCGTAATTCGTGCTCCCTTTGCAACCTTCTATCTTCTGCCTCCCTTTCGGCAGTCAATCTTTTATCTTCTGCCTCCTTTCGGCAGTCAATCTTTTATCTTCTGCTTCCCTTTGCTGTCGTTTTTCTTCTGCCTCTAATGCTTTAGCCTCTTTGTCAGACTCAATCTGCAGCCTCTTAGCCTCAGCCTCAATCTGCAACCTCTTAAGTTCTCTATCAGCCTCAATTTGTAACCTCTTCTCTTCAGCTACCTTCCTATCTTCCCTTTCAATATACTTGTCACATTCAGCTGTTACATACTGAATTAAAGCCTGACCATCCATTCCCATTTCCTTCGCCATTAGCACAGCAGCTGATCTGAACTTTGCTAACTCAGCCATCACACAAATTAATAATGATCAAGGTAAAAATCTAACCAATCAATAACTAAAGTAATTCTAATTAATTATTGATTAAGGTAATTCTAATTAGCCAGTTAACTAATTAATTACCACTGGCTGTGAAGATTCACCAACTTTTATTTTCACTTTCAATTTTAAGGGACACTTTTAATTTTACAATTTGTTCCCCTGATTTAATTCTCCCACCAGGAGATCCTAATATTACTGATAAACTAATTATCCCTGGACAAGACCCCAATATATGTAGTGGATTTTGATGGTATTGTATGGTTGATGTCACCTAGTGTGATGTATGAGGTCAGCTGTGAAGGCTCTTGAGATAAATGTAGATGTGAATTACAGAAGGCCCTTCTTACTACAACATACGACCTCACACATATCTTTTTTTTTACTAATGAATGTGGCTACGTTAAAAGTCTAGGGTACTGATATGTAATGTGTTGTGGTAGATTACACACACACACACACACAGATATTTAAGAAGTCTAATAATATTAATAAAATTTATAACACACTGAACTAACTCAGGCTGTTTTAGTTTTTAAAGGTAAATCTTTTGAAAAATTTATTTTGTTCTGAACCAAATGTTTAGTTGGTCAGAACATAAGAAATATTATGCAGTCATAAATGGAATGCAAAATCATATGACATAATAAAATGGAAAATGTGTACTTAATTATTTCAAATGACTGGTTAATAGTAATTATATTAAGATAGTCACAGGAGAACATATAACTAGATATGCTGTTGGGGTGGTGTCATCACTCCCAGTCTATGACTGCCAAACATTGTCCGTTGACTTAAGGGATAAATATATATAGTTTAATTTCCCCAATGTCATGGTTTTATTTTATGGTGAATTAGAGATAAATTAGTTGAAAATTTCGTTGGTGAAAGTCCAGCAGGCCAGATATAACTTATCTCGCCTGCGTCGATCCTGTACAAAAGTCTTGTGGCCCCACCTCTCCGTGCTGGGGGCAATATACATCTGCTCTGACACAATTATAGACTGCTCTGGTCCACACTTGTATATATTACTACAGCATTTGACACCGCTTTGGTGCCAAATAGAAACTCACAGTTCTGAAACAAAAGTATTGGTCATGTGTCAGAACTCTACCTCCTGAACCACTTCTGCACACAACACTACACACAACAACACCACATAGACTGGGTCAGATCTCTCTGACCACACAGCACATCTTACCAAGTTGGTTTCACATAGTATTAGTACCCCAAGACTACAGTACATCTGAGATATGTTCAATAGCTTCCTGCTATTGAATAAGATAGGTGATATGTTCCACTGATCTCAACACTAGATCCTTTTTCATAGTTTTATTTAGGCGTCCCTATATATTTTCTTTGTATGTATGTCTCTAGACCCTGAACTAGGGCTGGGGATCTAGAGCGAACACTTACTTGTCGTAATCATTTTTATGATATGGCAGTATCAATCACTCGAATTATTAAAATATACAGAATAAATATTGTTCATTCTTACCAGAATTCAGAATTGAGAACACAGTTAAAGTTTGCTAGCAAAACTCAGCTGAGCTGCTGGCCGTATGATGGCGTCCCACTATATAGTTATATTCTTATGGAATCAATACCACTATGGATTCAAACTGCGTCTCTGAACAGACTTATGTCAAATGGCAAACTTTCACCTCTCTATCCCGCTACTATAAAATGCGTTGGCCAATCGCCGACTTCCCCCCTTGCTTTCAAATCTTCAACCAAAAGTCACTTCAGTCAAATCTCAGTCAAGTATGTATTACGGTCTGTTAGTCCGTCTGCCTCTACTTGTTTTTTCATAAAAACACACTTGGTTTTACATGCATTTCCTACACGAATCTGCTGCCTAAGTTATTTTTAGCTACAATGCTCCACCACATTCCCTCTCTTTAATTACAGCTCGATTTTTACGTTTGCAGACTCAAGGCCAAGATTTTGGAAACTTTTTGTGACATGGGTTAACAGTGCAGTCGCTTGCCTGATATGAACAATACAGTCTTTTGTCAATATCGTCCTTATTATCTATCCGTCTGTATAAATGAAAGCATATTATTTCTCTGCTCAAGATGGGCTATCAAACTAGCTAGGTTTTATTTTCATAACTCTATTATTTAAAAAAAAAACATATTTTTTCTCAAGTTTAAATTTTGAAATTTGTTCGAGAACCTTCCCTCATGTGTTTTGCCGCGGCATTCAAATAAAGACCAAGTATCGAAAAACGTCCAAGAAATGACTGTCTCGATCAAGAGCTAATGTCCTTTTCTTGTCCATTTCCTTACTTTATGTCAACTCGGGACGTGAATTTTTTTTCTTTCACCCCCACTTGCGTCTTTTTGCCGTTCGAACTTCAAACACGTGTTCAGTCATATTTTTCCTTTTTTGTGTCCTCCGTTCTCTCCCGTCTACAAAGGGTAAACGTTTCGTCTGCACTTCTAACTCGTTAGTTTTAAATGGCGGTGGGAAAGGCTGGCATGGGCGAACATGCCTCCTAGTATCTTACGCATTATTTTTAACCCTACATTTCATCGTTAATTTTGGAGATATTTTAACGTTGTATCATGGTGACATCATCACACACACACATATATACATTCAGACAGACAGACATATCAGAATCTTAATTCTCCAGAAAATACATTTACATGTATTGATATTATATAAAAACACTTGAGATAGTCTGGTGCTCTCTCTTCCAAACCTCAACACTTCACTTCATGGATCCCTGAAGGAGGACGAAAGAGAGGCCGACCAAAAACAACCTGGCGGAGGACTGTGGAGGCTGAGATGCAAAGAATGAACCAGAGTTGGGGCACTGTACGAAGGATGGCTACCGACCGAGCAAGGTAGAATCAATTTGTTGTTGCCCTACAAGACGCCACTAGGCGTGATGGCCACTGATTGCTTTGACGGTCGGCGGCTAAGGATCAAAGAAGAAGAAGAAGAAGAAAACAAGTTGAAGACAGACAGGAAACATAACGAGATAGATATCAGCTCCTCACAAAACATCTGCTGTTCTGAAAAATCCTAAGTACAAACATTAGAAGATGATGAATATATTGAAGAAGACGTGAAAGGAGCAAGAGCAGACTACCCGACACAGGATTGTTTCAAGATGTCCCGTTGAAGGTCATTAAAATAACGTGTTACTCAGTATCTACATTTCATTTGAACATTTAATCTAAACCAGGGGTTTTTAATCATGCCCCCCCCCCCGAGCCTAATTTACCTCCCCCCCCCCTTTCATTGTGGCTGTTTGCTGGATAAAAAATATAATTGACCATCTTGCTGTGGCTCCCAAGAAATATGGGGGACTATATGACCCACGCTGAGAACCACTGATCTAAACCAGTGTGTAAAGGAACCATCACAGTTATTATTATAATCTTACAAATGATCAGTATGTACCCCTCCTCCCCCCACCCCCCACCCCCCTTTTTACCTCCGGTGTCACAAGACACACATCAGTCCTCTAAACTAAGTCATCCCCGATCCTTTATATCATACTGAGAATTTGTAAGATTATAAAATTAAACGTAATTGCTTCTTCACAAACTTGTTTCGACAAAATGTTCGCCTGAAACCTAGTTACGGAGTAATAAGAATAATAATAATAATAATAGCCCCTTCAGTCATAACTGACTATGGGAATGCGCCCCTGAGGTGACAGCCCTCAGCTGCTTATTTTCCTGGTGCTCCTTTCGACGTTTTCTCCTCACCTCTGCCTCTTGTGTGAGCCTCTCTTCGCCCAATCTGAGGTGGCGCCGTAAATAGCATCGCCACTTAGTGCGATCGGCAGCTTCATCCTCCCATGTTGCTGGATCCATGTCCAGTGCCCTCATATCTCTCTTGCACACATCTTTGAACCTCAGCTGTGGTCGCCCAACTGTTCTCTTGCCATCTGCTAATTGTCCGTAGAAGATATCTTTTGGGATGCGACCATCTTCCATGCGGCGAACATGGCCAAGCCAGCGAAGTCTGCGTTGTCTAAGAAGCGTATACATACTTTGAAGGCCAGCACGTGACAACACCTCGACATTTGTCACTTTATCTTTCCACGAGATGCCGAGGATGCGGCGTAGACACCGCAAATGGAAGGTATTGAGCCTTCTTTCTTGCTTAGCATAGGTCGTCCAGGTCTCGCTGCCATATAGGAGTGTGCTGGTGACGCAGGCATTATATACCGCAGCTTTGGTCTTCATTGTGAGTTTAGAGTTTCCCCAAACACGCGATGTGAGGCGGGCAAAGGTAGCTGCAGCTTTGCCAATGCGGCTGTCGATTTCTGTATCCAGTGAGAGTTTGTCATTGATGGTAGACCCTAGGTATGTGAAGTGGTGCACCACTGCCAATTCATAGTTATCGATAGTGATAACTGGTGCAGCACCCACATCCTGACTCAGCACATTCGTTTTCTTTAGACTTATTGTGAGGCCAAAGTCCTTGCATGCTTTAGTGAAGCGATTCATCAAGCTCTGAAGCTCCTGTTGGCTTTGAGTGACGACTGCAGCATCATCAGCGAACAACAAGTCTCTTATAGTGACCCTTCTGATTTTTGTTTTTGCCTTCAGCCTTGAAAGATTAAACAGACGGCCATCTGACCTAGTGTGAAGGCATATTCCTTCAGTTGCATCTCTGAATGCATGTTTCAAGAGTAAGGCAAAGAAGATTCCGAAGAGGGTCGGAGCCAGAACACAGCCTTGTTTAACGCCACTTCGTATATCAAAGGGCTGTGACGTGCTTCCAGCATATTGGACTGTTCCCTTCATGCCGTCATGGAATGACTTTATCATTTCCAGCATTTTAGAAGGGCAGCCTATTTTCAGGAGGATTTTAAAGAGTCCATCCCTATTAACCAGGTCGAATGCTTTTGTGAGGTCTATAAAGGCGATATATAATGGTCTTTTCTGCTCTCTTGATTTTTCCTGAAGCTGGCGGAGAGAGAAGATCATGTCTGTTGTTGATCTGCCAGCTCGGAATCCACACTGTGACTCTGGATATATGCGCTCAGCTAACTTGTGTAGTCGCATTAAGATGACTTTGGCAAAAACCTTACCAACAATACTAAGAAGAGAGATGCCTCTGTAGTTATTGCAATCACTTCTGTCTCCTTTATTTTTATACAGTGTTACAATCTTGGCATCTCGCATGTCTTGAGGAATAGTTGTCTCTTTCCAGCACTGGCACAGCATCCTATGCAGGGGACGTAATAGCGTGTTCTTACAGCATTTGATTAAATCAGGAGGAATCCCATCACTGCCTGGTGCTTTGCCAGAGGCCAAGCTATCAATGGCCTTGCTGAGTTCCTCTAATGTTGGTTCGGCATCCAGCTCCTCCATAGTTGGCAGACTGTTGACACCATCAAGGGCTGCAGGCGTAACGGTATTGTCTCTAGCGTAAAGCTCAGAGTAGTGCTCGACCCACCTCTCCATCTGCTTACCCTTATCGGTTAGCTTCTCTCCGCTGATGGTTTTTAGCGGTGCCGTCTTACTTTTATGGGGGCCAAGTGCTTTCTTTATACCGTCATATATTTGTCTAATGTTGCCTGTTTGGGCTGCGATCTGGATGCTCTCACTGAGCTGGAGCCAGTAGTCATTTGCACAGCGTCGAGCAGTTTGTTGAACTTTGCTTCTCGTAGCCCTCAGGATCTGTAGGGTTCTGGCACTCGGTGAACGTTTGTATTCATTCATAGCACGGCGCTTAGCTTCAATGACAGGTGCCATCACATCTGATGAAGCATCAAACCAGTCATTTGACTTGGCTGTTTTCTTACCAAAGGTGGCAAGTGCAGTACTTTGAATGGTGTTCCGTAGATGCTCCCAGTTCTCTGTAATAGTATCACCATGCTGAGGGCTACTGAGCACTTTCTCGAAGGTCGCAGTGAATTGAGCGATCATGAAAGGGTCTGACATCTTGCTGGTATCAATGCGTGGTTTCCCTTCATGTCTGACACGATAGAGTTTTCTTGGTTGTGCTCTGATTTTGCAGCAAACCAAGGAGTGATCTGTATCACAGTCTGCACTATGGTACGAGCGCGTGGAGAGCACAGACCTGATGAGTGGCCTTCTGACAAGAATCAGGTCAAGTTGGTGCCAGTGCTTGGATCGTGGGTGTCTCCATGACACCTTATGCTGGGGTTTTGTCTGAAAGTAGGTGTTGGTCACGCAGAGGTCATGGTGGACGCACAACTCTAAGAGCCGTTGTCCATTTTCATTCATCTTGCCAATACCAAACCTGCCCAGACATGAAGGCCATGAAACATTATCGGCACCCACTCTAGCGTTAAAGTCACCAAGGAGAACAAGCTGTTCTTGCCTAGGTATGCTTTTGATAATTGCTGTTAGATTCTCGTAGAACTCATCTTTAGCTTCTGAGGCAGAGTACAGAGTAGGAGCATACACACTGACAAGGGTGATGGGACCTGTGCTAGTTTGCAGGCGGAGCGTTAACAGGCGTTCTGATCCATTCTCGCCTGGTTCAACCATTTTAGTTAGCGATTTTTTGACCGCAAAACTACTCCGTGTTCTCTAGCTTTATTAAGATCTTTCCCTTGCCAATAAAATGTGTAGTCCTTCTCGCTCACCGTTCCAGAGCCCGCCAGGCGCGTTTCCTGAAGTGCAGCTATATCCACCTGAAGTCGTTTAAGCTCATCATTAATTATGGCTGTCTTCCTTACATCGTTTACATCCTGTAGGTTTTCGGATAGTCCAGTCAACATAGTCCGGACGTTCCAGCATCCCAATCTGAGAGTTTGCTTATTTCTATTTTTTCGATAATTGCTTGGTGCAAAATTTTCTGTCCACAGTTCGGGTTTGACCCTAATCCCCATGCACCCAATGGGGAAAGCAGACAGTGGCGGGACAACACCTTATTGACTGGGGGCTGCCCATCTTGAAGCGGGCGGTAGCTGTCCAGTGAGATCCTAGAACCTCTCCCACTGTCGGAAGTAGCCCCTGGCGCCATGCCCTACGCCAATTGGGCAAAAAGCTTATAACCGGTAACTGCTACTTCCCGCGTTTTGCCGACACCTATAGGGTGAAGCTGGAGTGTCCTCTCCAGGGCGCGAGCTTGGGCACAGTTATATGGAGATCAAGCTGTTGCCCATGCAGCATGTTCCCCCTCTCCACACAGCCGGTAGATCCAAAGGAACGGCAGTAGCCGATACAGTTTGGTACCAGCCATGTCGCAGGAGTTGCCAGAATAATGTCGAATCGACATTAGACTGCCTTAGGGACTCCGACTCCGGATTTATCCTCAGGGTTTACTCCCGAAGCCAATTCCATAAATGGATATTCCCGCAAGGCAGCGGTGGTTTGAATTCAGAGTTCCTTCTCTTAGATAAGCTACCAACCAAGGATCACGAGCCCTATCTGCCCGAATAGTTACGGAGTAATACATTTTTTATATGGGGGTCACAGTGGCTAAGTCCGCATAGAATTCTAGAGGTACCGGGTTCGATTCCCAGTAGAGGTAATATAATGTATGGAAATTGTTTTGCAGAACCAGTGGTCTTAATCATGTCATACTCCCCCCTGGTCTCTTGGGTAGTGAGATCGGATGCCTAGCCTTCTCGGATAAGGGCGAAAAAAAGGAGGTCCCGTGTGCAAGTTGCGCACGTTAAAAATCCCACGGCAGTTGGACATCGTAAAGTGAAGGCCATAAGACCACTGCCCTGTCAAAATTAAAAAATTAGATAACTACCCACCAAATATATTGATGGAATGTGTGATTCCTATATACACACATTGGGATTCTCGCCGGTGCTACGGAGTTCGTGCACTATGCTGAGATCCTCCTTGTGTGATCTAAGGGAGGAGATCGCAGCACTGATGGGGTTGTCCGTGTGCAGTAAAGAGTCTTTAAAACCAAACGACAAACCACATTTTTTTATATTCAATTCTTTTTTGAAACACTCCTGGCATTTAGGTAACATGTATCTAAATGAGCATCATTTAATATTGCTACGTCTGCTATAGGAGCGGTCTGTTTGATTGATTATAGTTCAGTCGGGTTTTACAGCGCGTGCTTTAAATGAATTATTACTGCTGCCGAAGGGAGATCGTCTACAGTTATTATTATCATTGTTTTTAATTTGTTCTTGTGTTACTAATGTTACTATTTTTAGATTTAACTTTCTCTAAAGCCACGTTGTGCTTTTGCCGACATTAACATCGAAAATTTGGTGCATCCATTTAATAAATGTGATACTGTTTCACGTGATTACATATTTTGTAATATTTCGTGTGAAAGCATGACAAACAAAGATAAATACATGCATAATACTTATTTAATACAAACATACACACGTACATTTGCACAAATATCCACACATATATTACAGTTTGCATACGTATTCACGAATAAACAGCCTAATAAACAGGTCGGTAGGCATTTGCAGACAAGACAGACAGACGAACGAACAAACCCACGGACAGGCGGACAGACAGACAGACAAGCAGGCAGGCAGATAGATAGATAGATAGATAGATAGATAGATAGATAGATAGATAGATAGATAGATAGATAGATAGATAGATAGATAGATAGATAGGTGGGTGGGTGGGTGGGTGGGTGGGTGGGTCAGTCGGTCGGTAGGTAGGTCGGTAGGTCGGTAGATAGATAGATAGATAGATAGATAGATAGATAGATAGATAGATAGATAGATAGATAGATAGATAGATAGATAGATAGATAGATAGATAGATAGATAGATAGATAGATAGATAGATAGATGGGTGGGTGGGTTTTGGGTGGGTCAGTCGGTAGGTAGGTAGGTAGATAGATAGATAGATAGATAGATAGATAGATAGATAGATAGATAGATAGATAGATAGATAGATAGATAGATAGTGTGACGAAATGGACGACCTCTATCGATCTTTGGTTCTCTCCGGCAGTATCGGTACATTTGTGTTACTGATTTTTATTATGTGCTGTCAATTATCGCACTTTACGTTCTTTTCTTTCTTTCTTTCTTTCATCGTTATTTTCTGCTAAGTAGCAGATATTTGGTCTTATCAAATCACCATGTTGGTGATAAATATCACATTTGCAAGGAGCGCTACCCAAATGTGTTGGTTATAGGCGCTGCACACGTATATCGGCCCGCGCTGTCGGCTTAAATCACCGATAAGACACGGAGTTTGCGTACTCATACAACAGATAACGAGATTACTGTCTGTGTGACACATGTGGGCAGACAAGAGTGATATAATCGCTTCCGGTCACTTGGTTAAAAGTAATCATGAATTTATTACATTGTCTGGGAACGTGCGGCGCCTGAACTTTGACCAGAGACGAGCGAGAGCAGAGTGATAGGAATTGACCCAGCGGGAGAAGAAACTACCAGTGGCAGCTAAGTGAAAATATCCGCTGCCAAAAGTATCCTTTATTCAGTTAAATCCCAATCAAGTAATGAAACCTTTTCCATAACTATTCAAATTATTTTCAAAACTGTTAAAATTTAAAGTGATTATTAAATTTTGTTATTTGTAATGTTACAAATTTAACTTCGATTTAATCATTTTACATGTAATACATGTTTGTCTCAGTCAAAGTTACCAAACACATACTCTAAACAGAGCTATCTATCTATATATATATATATATATATATATATATATATATATATATATATATATATATATATATATATATATAGATATATATATATATATATATATATATATATATATATATATATATATTATAATTATAATAATTCCACTGATTAAATCAGCGGTGGGGGCTTAACGAGCTAGAATACACCATTGCTAAATTCTTCATAAAAGGCATCGGCAGATCATAGAACTAACGTTCTTAGCGACAGCCAGCATTGTTTTTGCTTATCTGAATATCTGTCACAGCGGGTTTTACTCTTTTCTTTGCTCGTGATGGTATCTCTATTTGTGTACTTCGCGTTATGTTTTGTAGGCCGTTCAAGGAGAATGTTAATTTTTCTTTTTTTTTTCAATTCCCCTCAGTGTATTCTATTTTATTTTATTGATCGTATAGTGGTGAGCATTCCCGTGTCGATGACGCGGGTTTATATCTTAATGGACGATAGCAGAACGCCACAACGTGACAACGTCTCCGTTTTAATCTTAAATGTTCTCCGATTATGTCTTTTTCAATCTCTTTTCGTTAAGGTTAACTTCATTGCTAACCGGACAATCGTCTCCTATATAATTCTTTCTTGGAATTAAGCAACAATCCATAAGGAGTCCATTAAATAGTAACGGAATCACTCAATTCAATAACTGGAACCAATGTAAATCAATGAACCCTGAACTCCTTCTCAACTATCATAATTATAAGTCTTACACCAATATAGTCTGAAAAAATTTAATTGATTTTCTTAGTAACTTGGACAGAGTCTTTCTTCCCATATCATTTCGGTTACTTCTTTTTTTCTCTTATCTTCCTTTTTTGGTTCCCCTCAGTTTACAACTTCAGATGTTAGTGTTACACTAGAAAATAAACGAAAGAAACAAGCTTGTACCTAACACAAGTATGCACGACAATTTCAGTGAACAGCCTACACCAATCGGCTAGAGAATAATTTATAGTTTATAGGATGCCTTGTGACCTCAACCTTCAATTCCACACGATTTACGAAATATCCTGCATCAATTTCTCTTTTAACCTCGCGATTCATTCTCTTAACTGAATCTCTTAACAGCTCCCTTTCTTTCCTATGAAGAGATGATTATAGAAGTCTATCAACTCTACCAACCTTAGAGGATTAGCATGCCATTCTCTGAATTTTCTCTCTTTGATGAACCTCGACCAGTAGGGCTTCGACCCTGACGACCGCAATCACTTAGATAGCTTTTGATTTCTACTTTGTCGACTTGCTGAATACTCGGTCGTATCCCTTAGGTACTCAATTTTCAGGATCCCCTTTATTATTGTTGGAAGATACCATCTTCTCTTCGACCGTTTGTCATTCTCTGAACTAGAATTTTAATTGTCAGCTCTGTAGGTTAAATTCTTCCTTCTTCGCTGCATCTCGATGTTCTCTGTCTGTCTTGTGTTGTCATCGTTGTTCTCTGACGTTGTACTCTATGTTTGAGTTTTTTCCCCCTTAACAAGCTTTGAGAGTATTACTTTCCTTCTCTTATCCAACCCATTATTCTCTGTTTTACGTCATGCCGAACCGTATGTCACTGCTCCTGTGACATATCTTATGATGACTCCCATGTGATAGAAGCTTTACTACTCTTCTATCGACATTTCTGCCAAGAGTAAACTTGTGTAAAGATAGACTCCATTGAAACCTATAATAGATACTCTTGAGATTTTGGCCACTGTTGAACCACTACTGCAAAGCGGAGGGAGGCAATACCGTCACAGATAGATAGATAGATAGATAGATAGATAGATAGATAGATAGATAGATAGATAGATAGATAGATAGATAGATAGATAGATAGATAGATAGATAGATAGATAGATAGATAGATAGATAGATAGATAGATAGATAGATAGATAGATAAAAAGGTAGGTAGGTAAATAGGTAGGTAGGTATGTAGGTAGGTGCGTACATGTGGGAGTGCAGGAAAATAGAAATACATACGTACTATCGTAGATGCGTGCGAGCATGCATGCATACATGCATGCATACACACATACATACACACTGTAGTGGATTTTGATGGTATTGTATGGTTGATGTCACCTAGTGTCATGTATGAGGTCAGCTGTGAAGGCTCCTGAGATAAATGTAGATGTGAATTACAGAAGGCCCTTCTTACTACCACTTACGACCTCACACATATCTTTTTTTTTTACTAATGAATGTGGCTACGTTAAAAGTCTAGGGTACTGATATGTAATGTGTTGTGGTAGATTACACACACACACACACACACACACACACAGATATTTAAGAAGTCTAATAATATTAATAAAATTTATAACACACTGAACTAACTCAGGCTGTTTTAGTTTTTAAAGTTAAATCTTTTGATAAATTTATTTTGTTCTGAACCAAATGTTTAGTGTGTCAGAACATAAGAAATATTATGCAGTCATAAATGGAATGCAAAATCATATGACATAATAAAATGGAAAATGTGTACTTAATTATTTCAAATGACTGGTTAATAGTAATTATATTAAGATAGTCACAGGAGAACTTATAACTAGATATGCTGTTGGGGTGGTGTCATCACTCCCAGTCTATGACTGCCAAACATTGTCCGTTGACTTAAGGGATAAATATATATAGTTTAATTTCCCCAATGTCATGGTTTTATTTTATGGTGAATTAGAGATAAATTAGTTGAAAATTTCGTTGGTGAAAGTCCAGCAGGCCAGATATAACTTATCTCGCCTGCGTCGATCCTGTACAAAAGTCTTGTGGCCCCACCTCTCCGTGCTGGGGGCAATATACAGCTGCTCTGACACAATGATAGACTGCTCTGGTCCACACTTGTATATATTACTACAGCATTTGACACCGCTTTGGTGCCAAATAGAAACTCACAGTTCTGAAACAAAAGTATTGGTCATGTGTCAGAACTCTACCTCCTGAACCACTTCTGCACACAACACTACACACAACAACACCACATAGACTGGGTCAGATCTCTCTGACCACACAGCACATCTTACCAAGTTGGTTTCACATAGTATTAGTTCCCCAAGACTACAGTACATCTGAGATATGTTCAATAGCTTCCTGCTATTGAATAAGATAGGTGATATGTTCCACTGATCTCAACACTAGATCCTTTTTCATAGTTTTATTTAGGCGTCCCTATATATTTTCTTTGTATGTATGTCTCTAGACCCTGAACTAGGGCTGGGGATCTAGAGCGAACACTTACTTGTCGTAATCATTTTTATGATATGGCAGTATCAATCACTCGAATTATTAAAATAAACAGAATAAATATTGTTCATTCTTACCAGAATTCAGAATTGAGAACACAGTTAAAGTTTGCTAGCAAAACTCAGCTGAGCTGCTGGCCGTATGATGGCGTCCCACTATATAGTTATATTCTTATGGAATCAACACCACTATGGATTCAAACTGCGTCTCTGAACAGACTTATGTCAAATGGCAAACTTTCACCTCTCTATCCCGCTACTATAAAATGCGTTGGCCAATCGCCGACTTCCCCCCTTGCTTTCAAATCTTCAACCAAAAGTCACTTCAGTCAAATCTCAGTCAAGTATGTATTACGGTCAGTTAGTCCGTCTGCCTCTACTTGTTTTTTCATAAAAACACACTTGGTTTTACATGCATTTCCTACACGAATCTGCTGCCTAAGTTATTTTTAGCTACAATGCTCCACCACATTCCCTCTCTTTAATTACAGCTCGATTTTTACGTTTGCATACTCAAGGCCAAGATTTTGGAAACTTTTAGTGACATGGGTTAACAGTGCAGTCGCTTGCCTGATATGAACAATACATTCTTTTGTCAATATCGTCCTTATTATCTATCCGTCTGTATAAATGAAAGCATATTATTTCTCTGTTCAAGATGGGCTATCAAACTAGCTAGGTTTTATTTTCATAACTCTATTATTAAAAAAAAACATATTTTTTCTCAAGTTTAAATTTTGAAATTTGTTCGAGAACCTTCCCTCATGTGTTTTGCCGCGGCATTCAAATAAAGACCAAGTATCGAAAAACGTCCAAGAAATGACTGTCTCGATCAAGAGCTAATGTCCTTTTCTTGTCCATTTCCTTACTTTATGTCAACTCGGGACGTGAATTTTTTTCTTTCACCCCCACTTGCGTCTTTTTGCCGTTCGAACTTCAAACACGTGTTCAGTCATATTTTTCCTTTTTTGTGTCCTCCGTTCTCTCCCGTCTACAAAGGGTAAACGTTTCGTCTGCACTTCTAACTCGTTAGTTTTAAATGGCGGTGGGAAAGGCTGGCATGGGCGAGCATGTCTCCTAGTATCTTACGCATTATTTTTAACCCTAAATTTCATCGTTAATTTTGGAGATATTTTAACGTTGTATCATGGTGACATCATCACACACACACATATATACATTCAGACAGACATATCAGAATCTTAATTCTCCAGAAAATACATTTACATGTATTGATATTATATAAAAACACTTGAGATAGTCTGGTGCTCTCTCTTCCAAACCTCAACACTTCACGGTAGAAGGGGAACGACTAAGTAAGCAAGCTATTATATAAAACCACCATATCGTAAAGGAGAATCGTTCAGAATCCGCAAATGTAGGATCTCCATCCACGATACAATCGCCTACCGTCAACAATACACAGAATTCACTTCCTATAACGTTTCTAGGATGATAACAAAACGAGAGATGAGCCTCCAGTCTTCAGTCGTTGTCAATGTTCTTAGGCCGAGTGGCAGACCATCAAAAATTCAATGTTGACTATTCTATAGCACACACTAGTTAACACACTAGTTGGCACTGTCTCTTTCTACTTTTTTTTTAACAGTGCACACCACGGTAGCGCAGTAGTTAGTGCACTGGCTTCCTAGCTCGGTGGTCCATGGTTCGATCCCCAGTTGAGGTGGGATTTTTAAACCGCAAACGGCTCCGAGGTCGACCCAGCCTCATGAATTGGGTACCAAAGCAACTCTGGGAAGGTTAAGGCGGCCGGCGTGACGCTGACCACGTCACCCCTAGTGTGCCGATGGTCAAGAAAATATGGGCCTAACACCATATTCCCAATATGCCTCAATGAACGTGTAAGGGGATCCTTTACTTTTTTTTAACACAATTAATTAGGTTAGTGGAAAATTTCCTTTCAAGTTGAGAGGGAGACAGCCTCTAGTCACCATAGCGGTTATTAATCATAGCTTCTTTCCGGTGGCATCTTGTACGAATAATTATTTATTAAAAATAACAAGATAGGTGTATAAATATTTATTAAAATTGTCTGACACCAGTATCCTCAATTTCTTTACTTATCTCTTTAGGTGTTGTTAATATGAGCTTTTATCAATATCCACTTCCCAACGAGAGAGCTGCAACGTTTAATAGTTGACCTCACAAGTTTATGTTGTCCGCTCGTAATAATAATAATAATAATAATAATAGCCCCTTCAGTCATAACTGCCTATGGGAATGCGCCCCTGAGGTGACAGACCTCTACTGCATATTTTCCTGATGTTCCTTTTGACGTTTTCTCATCTCTTCTGCTTGTTGTGTGAGCTTCTTTTCGCCCAATCTGAGGTGGCGCCACAGATAGTATCGCCACTTTGTATGATCGGCAGCTTCGTCCTCCAACGTTGCTGGATTTATGTCTAGTGCTCTCATGTCTCATATCTTTGAATCTCAGCTGCGGCCGCCCAACTGTTCTTTTGCCATCTGCCAGTTGTCCATTGAAGATATCTTTCGGGATGCGACCACCTTCCTTGCAGCGGACATGGCCAAGCCAGCGTAGTCTGCGCTGTCTAAGCAGTGTGTTGCGGTTAGTTTGCTGAGTCTGTAGTATGTTAAACTGTACCTGTTTAATTTTGGAGACATTATTTAATAGATTCGTGATCAAAGGGGAGGTACTCATGTTTTACTGGGATTGTAGTTAACAGTGGGGTGGTTGTCCCACTTGTCTGTTAACCCAGCGTCTAATTTTAGAACCGATGTCAGCTTTTCCTGATATGTTCACCCACCTGAGTTTAGCACAAGGGTCTAGCGTCTCTCGACGCACGCGCGAAGTTTCTGGCGCGATTGAAGAAAGACTGTTTTGGAAGAGTCGAGCGAGAGTTTTCAAAGGGTCAAGACGGTTTTGGGGAAGTCCTCTGTGTGTTCGTCCAAGATGGCTAAAGATTGTTCCCCCATGTTATATTCTGATGCGCCTAGGAGGCGAGTGAGTTTTGTGATGTTTATTCTCAAGGGATATTAAGGTAATTTACCCTTAAAACAGTTTCCCTCTTTTGCCAGAATTATATAAGATTTTGTGTAGCCAGCTAGTGACTTTTCCCTGGGCGGGAAAGAGTCCATCTAAGAATACCAGTAATGGAGCTCACGAAGTATTCTAACATTATATGCACTGGGTTTGTGTATGCCCGAAGAACTTTATGTATTGACTGTATCCCGCTATTTCCGGCGATACCATTTGCACAAGTGTAGTAAAATCTGCGAGAATAATCGCTCATTTCAGTAAGATTTTAGTCATAAAATGATAATAAATAAACCCGCCTTATTGTATCTGACGGTGATACTCTCACACGCCAGCATAGCGCTGAATTTTGTGCAGTGCTAAAGCCTATAGAATGATCCCACGGTAAAAATCTAACACGCGTTTTAGTTTCGGTTTCGAAAACGTACTACTAATATTTAACATTTTGCCAGATCTGCTGCATACACAATGCAGCCTAGCCTTATAATTAACGATTTGTTAGAAATGTAACGCCAAACTGCTGTCTGTAGTAACGTAATCTGTCAACAGTAACGAAAAATTTGGTAGTCTTTTGGACTTTTTCTAGTAGCAATAACGAGACGACTGTAATACATTAACGCAAAATGCTACCAACGCATGCCAAAACCCGCGTCGTTCTGCACGTGAGACTAATAGTATATACACGATGTGGCAAAGCCAACAGAGGCAAACACGCAGACAATTTTATTTCCTCCTCGCGGTAGTATTACCGACGTCACTAAAACAAGTAGTTATTTGAAAAATACATGCTAGCGAGAGATGAGACAAGGGAGAAAGATGGCCGTCTTGTGTAAAATTTTTATTTGACAATTGCCGGTGACAAAATTGAAAATCTAAACCATAATGAATCTAGTCATAAAAATCATATGGTAGTATAGCTTAAAGTCCACTGAGCAAGAATATGTTTTAAATAATATGATAGTATAAGTATTAACCAAGTTATTGAGAAAATACTAAATGTCTACGGACGCGTGACCAGACAGACTGTTGTTCCTGCTTGTTTTTCATAACGTTAGTGGGGACGCCAGCTTAGAAAGAGGCATTGAGGTGGTTTCAAATTCGCACAGGTAAAAAGAGTATAAGCAGGAAAGGTGAGCGGTAGGAAAATTGTTACCCAAAACTAACATCTTTTTGTATTGGCATAACTAAAGCAGGCTGGCCAATCGACTACCAGACACCGAGTTTGTTTGGAATTATTTTTGTTTTTTCAAAAAAAACTACATTTGAATTCTGGTAGAAGCAAGCTTTCGATTGGCCAGTGCTAATAAATATTAGCAAAATGCTTTCACTATTCATTGCCAGTTGAACAAAACTTTTCATTCAAATACGCTGAGATCAGCTGTGTTAATTGTAAAATTAAATAAAGAAGTATTCACAGTCTGGGCAGTGCAGAGGAAACTGAGGCCATTTCTTTGCAAGTCAGCGTCATTTGTTTATATTTCTTGATATTTGTGGTAAGAATGCTTTATGAATTATTATGTTTAATCCCACTGCCAAAGTTAGATACTGCTATTGGGAAAAGTGAAGGACGTGCCGGGAGCAGACATTGTTGAGTCCTCACATTGAACTGTATCTAATTGATGTATGTTGTCATGATTGTGTTTTAATATTATTGCATTAGAATATATTAGTAAGCCTCTGTGTTTCATGAACACTGTTTAACATGCCTGAAGCATTTATTTTTAAAAAAAGAAAAGAAGAGAAAATCATACCAAAGGACAGGTGGTTACTCCACATTATTTTATTGAGGAAAACTATGTAAACGTACAGTGGCGTATGCCATAGGGACCTGAGATGTGGTCACAGCAAGGTGTGAGTCATGTAAAATTAGGGGCGAGTGCACCTGTAATGCACGCGAGGCTGACCCCATAGCACCGTAGGAAAATAATAAATATAAAAAGTGATCAGATATAAAATGCCAGGGTGTCCTTTTGTTGCAGAGGTTTTATTTCCGGTTGCCAGCTGGTAACAGGAAACCTGCTGAGTGAGAATAAAGCCATTAAGTCTCCGACCATTCGTTTATGCTGTCAAAAGATAACGGGAGGAGCTTGGGCATTTGGAGAGATCGAGATTTTCTGCAACTTCATACTGTATTATTATACTACAAGGAATCCCAGGTGATGTGTTAAGCATCTGGGTATATCTGACATTTTCGTTTAATAAACACTGGTATTTCAAATCATACTCAGGAAGTTTATGGAGTATGATGAAACTACAGCCCCTCATGCACAGTGACTCTCCCTCTTAGATGAATAAAGTGTAAGCTGTGAACATTCCAACAGGATAGATATATATATATTGACTTTGTAGTTTAGTGGACAAAGAGTCCAGATATTTTAGTTGATCTTTTCTGTACACTATCTTGTCCTCATTTTCAAAAACCTGTCCAAAAGGTATGGCTGGACAGGCAGATTAAATTGTACAGAAAAAATATTCCTTTTAAAGAAAAACTTAACCACTGGTTTTATTCACTTCCTCATAGAAAATTAAAGTGTTTTTGTGTTGTGTACCATCATTTCATTTCTCCCCTAGACAATAGGTACATCATACACCAGACACTAGAGCCAAAATAGTGACCGTGTGAGATCTAGGGAGGTAGCGTTAGGTTCCCTGCACATAATTCATCATCATCATTTATAGAGTCAGGGGCCTACATGTGCTTGACCTCACACGGTTAATACAGACACGGATTTCATTCTTATAGGATACCATCATAACCTCCCCAGCAAATTAAACTTTGCTACATAAATTGTGGGCTTGTCCGGGGATTTGAATTTCTCCTAGTACTACATCCATTGGGGTCTGGGTTAACATTAACAACATTCTATTTTTCCCAGGGAATCCCCAGATATTGTTGCCCAAGATTTGGGAAGTGAAGAAAGTGTCAGAACCCAGAATTAATTAAATAAATTTATACTTAGTTAGAAACTTAGTTAGTACATTTTGTATTTATCAGGATGGCAGATCTGGCCAAGTTTCGCTCTGCGGCTGTGCAGACTGCCAGGGAAATGAATATGGAGGGTCAACTCTTGATTGACTATGTCACCTCAGAATGTGATAAATTTATTACTAGGGAAGAACATAGATTAGCTGAAGAGAGGAGAATGCAGTTGGAAGACGCTAGGGAGATGAAGAAATTAGAGTTAGATAGAGAGGCGCAGAAAGAAATTAAAAGGTTACAGATTGAGGCTGAGAAGGAGGCTAAGGCCTTAGAGGCTGATAGAGAGGCTCAGATAAAGTGGCTCCAATTTGAGGAGAGAAAATTAGAGGCAGAAGAAAAACGACGGCAAAGGGAGGCAGAGGAAAAACGACAGCAAAGAGAGGCAGAAGCAGAAGATAAAAGATTACAGAGGGAGCATGAGTTGCGACTAAGGAAGTTAGAGTTGCAAGGCCCTGCTCCGGACAATGGTCACAGCCCCTCTACCTCTGATGCTACTGCTAGTCAGGGGGCCTCCAACTCAGCCATGGGGTTCCATTTAGTCTATTTTGTAGAAAAGGATGATGACATTGAGTCATATTTAAGCAGATATGAAGTATTAACCACTACTTATGGGTTAGAAAGAGAAAGATGGGGTGTAAAGTTGTCTCAGGGTCTTCGGGGAACAGCTTATGAAGTGTTTTCCAAAATGAGCAGGGATGACCAAGACAACTATGACATGTTGAAGCAAGCTCTTCTGTTAAGATACGAAAAGAACAGAGAGTTTTATAGAAAGAAATTTAGGAATGCCAGGCTACTGTCGGGTGAGACCTATCACCAGTTCTCCGCCCGGTTGGAAACGTATATGGAGAAATGAGCTTCTTTGGGGAAACCCAAGATCTCAAAGAGATTATACTCATTGAACAGATGAGAGAGTCCATGGCTCCAGACATGAGAAAGTTTCTCGTGGAACAGGGTGCGAAGAAGCTGGGTGAGATCATAAATGTCGCTGAAAGGTATCAGGCAGCCCAGGCAGATGTAGCTGGTATCAAGAAGAAACCAGTAGATCAGTATTAGGCTCCTCAAAATTATAATAAATTTGATAACAGAAGTAAGCAGAACTTTGATAGGCCTCGGAATGATTTTAAAAATAAAACCTCACATTTCAATGACAGAAAGAATGATGAAAGAAAACCTTTTCATCAAGGTAGATGGTATTGTAAACATTGTAAGAAGGAGGGACATGACACTAAGTTTTGTAAAAGTAAACCTGCTGGATTTGCTGCTATGAAAAAGGGGAACCAGGAAGTAAAGGACAAACCTGCTGGACAGCAGGAACCTTATCACCCCCCAGTTTGAGAGGATGTTGTACGCAATGATGTCACCATTAAGTGCCTCTATGATACAGGTTTAGATTTTGATGCTGTCGTGAGCTCGCACTTGGTGAACCCAGATCAGTATACCACAGAAACAGTGGAGATACAAGGGGCGACCAAGGACCTACCACTCATGAAACTTCCCATTGCAAGATTAACAGTGAAAACTCGCTATGATAGACACACCCATCTACCCTCTGATATTGGGGTGTCGTTATGTCTACTTGGGGAATCCCAAGAGACCTTTGGTCTTGGCAGCAGTCCAGACCCGATCACAATCCAGGCAGCAGTCCAGACCCGATCACAATCCAGAAAGGTAGAAGATGAACCTATAAATACTCATCCAGAGGAGATGAGGAAGGCACAGGCTGAAGATAGGTCACTGAAGCCGTGCTATAAGAAACTCCCAAAGAGCCGTACTCCTCCTAATAAAGGAGAATTCTATATGAAGAATAAATTGTTATATAGGAAGGCCGGCAATGGTTCAGCTGGTCACGGACAGCTGGTCCTTCCTAGTTCATACAGAGAAAAGGTAATGGAGTTAGGTCATGCTATCCCCTTCAGTGGTCACATGGGGATTAGCGCAACAGGACAGCGTATAGCTTGTCATTATTTCTGGCCAGGGATAACGGAAGACATAAAGAGATATGTAAAATCATGTCCCGAATGCCAGAGAGTAGCTCCAAAGCATTGGACTGCTCCAGCAACTATTGGGGAAATGCCCATAGTAGGAACCCCTTTTGAGAGAGTTGCAGTGGATATTGTGGGACCTCTCACTCAGACCAACAGGAGGAACAGTTACATCCTTACTCTGGTAGACACTTGTTCTATGTGGGGAGAGGCGGTAGCCCTGTCATCAATCGATTCGAAACATGTGGCAGAGGCATTACTTACGATATTCACAAGGTTAGGATTCCCGCATCAAATCTTGACTGATAATGGCTCACAGTTCAAGGGGAAACTAACAGAAGAGGTTTTTAGGTTGTTTCAAGCCAAGCACTTTCATTGTAGTCCGTATCACCCCCAAGGGAACGGCCAGGTAGAGAGGTTCAATGGGACTCTCATTTCTATCCTGAGAAAGCTGGCACATGAGAAACCTGATACGTGGGACCAATACTTGCCCGCCGCGTTGTTTGCGTACCGGGAAGTACCACATAATTCAACCGGAATGGCACCCGCAACACTGTTATTTGGGAGGCCTATAAAAGGTCCTCTAGACGTTTTGTTAAAGACCTGGACAGATGAGAAGGCAGAGGAGACTGTTACCTCCTCATATCAATATGTGAACGAACTGACCACTCGTTTAAAAACTAGTTGGAAACTGGCAAATGATAATTTGAGACAAGCCAGGAAAAAGCATGCTGCTTATTATAATAAGAAAGCTAAGGATAGGGAGCTTGCTGTAGGGGAGAAGGTACTTCTTCTATTGCCCGGCAGCAACAATAAACTTCAGATCGGATGGCAAGGGCCATACACAGTTTTGGAAAAGGTATCCAGAACAAATTATAAGATAGACAAAAAGGGAAAGGAAAAAGTCTATCATGTGAACCTTTTGAAGAAATATCTGGACAGACAAATCCAGGAAGGAACACACCTATTGGTCAGTCTATTGCAACCGAAATGAAAAATAACCCTCTCTCCTCATTTGAATATCCACTGAAAACCAGTGAAACGTTTGCTCAGGTGAAGATCAGTAATCACCTGACAAAATGACAGAAGGAGAAGGTTCAACAGGTCCTTGAGAAACATACAGATGTGTTAACGGATAAACCGGGGCACACAAATTTGTTGGAATATGATATGAAACAACTGGAACCAGTACCTATCTGTATGAGGCCCTATTCTATTCCTTTCGCTAAGGAAAAAGCTTTGAAAGAGGAGATAGATTATTTGTTACAAGAAGGGATTATTTCTGACAGTGAGTCTCCTTATAGTTCCTGTGTGGTTTTGTTGCGGAAACCATCGAGAGAACATAGACTGTGCATAGATTACAGGAAACTGAATGTTGTCACAGAAGGTCAGGTGGATCCATTACCTGATACTACTCAACTATTTGCCAGGCTGAACAAGGCAAAATATTTTTCTAAGGTGGATCTTAGCAAAGGCTATTATCAAATTCCAGTAAAGCCTGAGGTTCGACCTTATTTAGCCTTTAGCACCTCGGAAGGTCATTATGAGTTCAACATGTTACCGTTTGGGTTGAAAAATGCCCCGAGTGTGTTTTCTAGGATGATGCGAAAATTATTGGATCCCCTGAAAAATCCATGTATTTCGAATTTTATGGACGATATCCTCATTGCTACGGAAACATTTGAGGAACACGTTACCTCTTTAAATATGCTGTTTGATAGACTCAGGGAGGCTAACTTAACCGCTAGGCCAACAAAATGTTGTATTGGTTGTAAAGAGTTGGAATTCTTGGGACATACTGTACATCAGGGTAGCATGACCCCTGATCCCAAGAATCTGGAAAAATTGAAAAGAGCACTCAGGCCACAAACAAAGAAAGATGTGCGATCTTTCGTGTCGTTGTGTGGTTTCTACCAAAAGTATATTAAACATTTTAACTCTATATGTGCTCCTCTGACGGATTTAACTCGCAAAGGTCAACCTGATACAATAAATTGGTCCGCACAGTGTGAATCGGCTTACCAGGAGTTAAAAGAAAAGCTCACAAGCAGGCCAGTGTTGCAATTGCCTGACTTGAATCAAGAATTTATCGTGAGAAGTGACGCAAGCAATGTGGGCCTAGGCGCTACATTGTTGCAAAGGTCCTCCTCACAAGATGGGAAATTGAACCCTGTTTCTTATGCAAGCCGCAAGTTGAGCAAGGCGGAAAAAAACTATTCAACAAGTGAAAAGGAGTGTCTCGCTTTGATATGGGCTATAACAAAATTCCAGATTTATTTATATGGCAGGACATTTGTGGTCCAAACGGATCATTCACCACTCGTATTCCTGTCACAAGCCAAGCATGAAAATTCCAGATTATTGAGATGGTCTTTATTATTGCAGCCATACTCATTTCTGATTGAATATATTCCCGGCCCTCAGAACGTGGGTGCAGACTTTTTGAGTAGACATCCTTATGATAAAAATCAGAAAAACGCGTAAGACTTCATTGAGCTAAATTATCTCGCAGATTATAACCTGCTAATGAATGCATGTTTTAGGATGGGAGGTGTGTAGTAAAATCTGTGAGAATAATTGCTCATTTCAGTAAGATTTTAGTCATAAAATGATAATAAATAAACCCATCCTATTGTGTCTGACGGTGATACTCTCACACGCCAGCATAGCGCTGAATTTTGTGCAGTGCTAAAGTCTATAGAACGATCCCTTGGTAAAAATCTAACACGCGTTTTAGTTTCGGTTTCGAAAACGTACTACTAATATTTAACATTTTGCCAGATCTGCTGCATACACAATGCAGCCTAGCCTTATAATTAACGATTTGTTAGAAATGTAACGCCAAACTGCTGTCTGTAGTAACGTAATCTGTCAACAGTAACGAAAAATTTGGTAGTCTTTTGGACTTTTTCTAGTAGCAATAACGAGACGACTGTAATACATTAACGCAAAATGCTACCAACGCATACCAAAACCCGCGTCGTTCGGCACGCGAGACTAATAGTATATACACGATGTGGCAAAGCCAACAGAGGCAAACACGCAGACAATTTTATTTCCTCCTCGCGGAAGTATTACTGACGTCACTAAAACAAGTAGTTATTTGAAAAATACATGCTAGCGAGAGATGAGACAAGGGAGAAAGATGGCCGTCTTGTGTAAAATTTTTATTTGACGATTGCCGGTGACAAAATTGAAAATCTAAACCATAATGAATCTAGTCATAAAAATCATATGGTAGTATAGCTTAAAGTCCACTGAGCAAGAATATGTTTTAAATAATATGATAGTATAAGTATTAACCAAGTTATTGAGAAAATACTAAATGTCTACGGACGCGTGACCAGACAGACTGTTGTTCCTGCTTGTTTTTCATAACGTTAGTGGGGACGCCAGCTTAGAGAGAGGCATTGAGCTGGTTTCAAATTCGCATGGGTAAAAAGAGTATAAGGAGGAAAGGGGAGCGGTAGGAAAATTGTTACCCAAAACTAACATCTTTTTGTATTAGCATAATCGAGGAAGTTGAGGGGAACTGCGGTAAGACGTGGAGTACAATGCATGGGTTTGAAAAAAAATCGAAAAAAGGTAATTCGTCTTACGAGGACAAAAGACAAAGCCAATAGTTTTACTTTTCCCCACTATGCCCTCTCTTAAATATTTTATCAACTCTCTCCGTGTGTCGGTTACCACCAGCTTTAGCTCTCTACCTCCTGATAAATGTCGTGCCGCTATTTACTTTGCGTTCGTTACTTTCAAGAAAACTAGATTCTCTTCTCATCTCCACTTTATTCACACCTGCCTCCACCACAAAATTCTTCCTAATGGATTCTCTTCCAATTTTCATCCATCTGTTGGTACACTCAATCCTAGGGAACAACGTCTTCTACAACGAATTGAGACCAGATGTGGCTTTCAACGTATGCGCGTAGTGGCCGCCAGTCACTCCCGCCTTTTATCAGACCTCAGTGCCCAACAGACCAAGCTTCTGCTTCACTTACGTTGTCTCACCTCCAACAACTTCCCTTTCTATTCTATGATACGCACCACTATCCACACACTGAACCGGCAGCTGCATGAATTCCTTTCCACGTCCAAACAACATAAACTATCCCGTCTCATCCCTACCCCCAAAGCTACTCCTCCATCCTCCACTCCATCATGCACTCAGGTAGTCTGCATCCACCCAGATCTACCCCTCTCTGAGGGAGAGCGCTCTGTTCTTAGTAAGGGTCTAAAATTTGTTCCTCTTCGTCCGACCATAGACCAATACAATCTTCTCCAGGATGTTCATCGGTTTCACCGTCGCATGAGGCTGAAGTTCCATTTTAGAAAGGAAGACAGCACTCCGCAGTCTCAGGCTGAATCCGACATCTTGGCACGCTTTTCTGACTCTACTAAACCCCCCTTTACGCCTAAACCTGGGGCCTCTCATGCCCTGGACCTGTATATCAAGAACACCATCCATGACATTCAGCAGCTTCGCCCTCGTAGATTGCATTATTCCAATCTCACTTCGACAGAGTCCTGCGCTCTCTCCCTTCTTCGCCGTAGAGACGACATTGTTATCAAACCGGCTGACAAGGGAGGAGCCATTGTCGTCTGGCAGAAGGACTTATACCTAAGTGAAGGTAATAACCAGTTGACCAATGGCTCTTTTTACAGGCCCAGGACCAGCGATGTGACTGTCTCTAACACTCGCATTGTACACAACACTATTAAATAGCTCATCACTAGTAATGCTCTTCCTCCCGAAACTTCTCGTCTTAGGATTCATGACAGCTCTTTGGGCAAGCCTGTATTCTACATGCTCCCCAAAATTCATAAGATCGACAACCCTGGCAGACCTATTGTCTCAGCCTGTTCCTGTCCTACTGAACACATTTCTGACTTCCTCGATAGCATTTTCCAGCCTATCGTTGAGAATCTTCCCTCCTTTGTCAAAGACACCAATCATGCTCCTACAACTTTCTCCTCTATCCGACTCTCAGCAGACCGCTCCTACCGTCTTTTCTTGTTAGACGTCTGTTCTCTGTACACCTCTATTCCCCCACTCTGATGGTCTCCGAGCTCTTCGGTTTTTTCTTGACCAACGCACTTGCCCTTCTATATCCACTGTCACTCTTCTCCGTCTTGCTGAACTGGTCATTCAACTGAATTCCTTTGAATTCAATGGTCAGTTTTTTTACCAAATTAGTGGTGTTGCCATGGGAACGAAGATGGGTCCTAGCTATGCCTGCCTGTTCATGGGCCACTTGGAGCATCAGATATGGCAACAATACTCCGGTCCTTTCCCCGGGTTTTACCGCAGATATATCGATGATGGCATAGGTCTCACAGAAATGTCTGAGACTGATTTATATCGCTTCATCGACTTTGTCAACCACTTTCACCCCACCATCAAGTTCACCTCCCTCGTCTCCACAGTATCTGTCAACTTCCTTGACATTACTATTTCTATCACGCCCTCCGGCCTTAATCCTCAGTATACTACAAGCCGACAGATGCCCACAGCTACCTCATGTATACCTCTTCTCATCCTCGGGCCTGTCGTGACTCCCTTCCTTTTTCACAACTTCTCCGCCTCCGCCGTTTGTGCCAAGACGACGATGACTTCCACTTCCGAGCAAATGAGATGTTGGATTTCTTCCGTAGCAGACTTTACCCGGAACATTTTCTCACCTCTGCTCTCCAACGTGTGCTCCCCATCTCTCGTCAGGAGGCCCTCATACCTCACTGTAAATCCACTTCAGATAGAGTCAAATTAATCTTGACCCATCACCCTCACAGTACTGCTGTCAAACAGATCCTTTTCCGCCACCTCCCTATCCTCCAAGCAGAGCCTGCAACCCAAGAAGTTTTCGGTGAAGCACCTTTGGTGGCATATAGACGCAACAAGAACTTGAAGGATCTTCTTGTTCACAGCCGTCTCCCAAAGGAGAATGCCACTCACTTTGGCACACTACCCTGTGGTCGGACACGATGCAACACGTGCAAGTATGTCATCTCAACCCAGAAGGTGTCCTTTCCTAAGGCTACGTACACCATTACTAGTAGCTTCACGTGTGAATCGCGTAATGTCATTTATACGATCATATGTAAACGTTGCTGCAAAACCTATATTGGCCAAACAGGCAAACGACTTGGGGACAGATTCAACCAGCACTTAAATGACATCTTTTTTACGTTTGGGTAGTTTTTTGTTCAGTTTCGTTTTTTAGTTTTTAGTTTCTTAGTATGTATTGTGTACATCCGGGGGCAGAAGTCACTTCCTTTTCAGCCATGCTTCGCCTTCAGGGAAGTACCTAGGTTTTATTTTTATATTTCTTTAAGTTCTTATGTCTCCTATCTAGCCTTCACTTTCTTTCTTTTCCTGACGAAGGCCTTGTGGCCGTAACGTAGACTACTTTCTTTGTCTTTTGTCCTCGTAAAACGAATCACCTTTTTTTCGAATTTTTTTCAAACCCATCCATTGCATTGGCATAACTAAAGCAGGCTGGCCAATCGACTACCAGACACCGAGTTTGTTTGGAATTATTTTTGTTTTTCAAAAAAAAACTACATTTGAATTCTGGTAGTCGCAAGCTTTCGATTGGCCAGTGCTAATAAATATTAGCAAAAGTCTTTCACTATTCATTGCTAGTTGAACAAAACTTTTCATTCAAATACGCTGAGATCAGCTGTGTTAATTGTAAAATTAAATAAAGAAGTATTCACAGTCTGGGCAGTGCAGAGGAAACTGAGGCCATTTCTTTGCAAGTCAGCGTCATTTGTTTATATTTCTTGATATTTGTGGTAAGAATGCTTTATGAATTATTATGTTTAATCCCACTGCCAAAGTTAGATACTGCTATTGGGAAAAGTGAAGGACGTGCCGGGAGCAGACATTGTTGAGTCCTCACATTGAACTCTATCTAACTGATGTATGTTGTCATGATTGTGTTTTAATATTATTGCATTAGAATATATTAGTAAGCCTCTGTGTTTCATGAACATGCCTGAAGCATTTATTTTTAAAAAAAGAAAAGAAGAGAAAATCATACCAAAGGAAATGTGGTTACTCCACATTATTTTATTGAGGAAAACTATGTAAACGTACAGTGGCGTATCTGCCATAGGGACCTGAGGTGTGGTCACAGCAAGGTGTGAGTCATGTAAAATTAGGGGCGAGTGCACCTGTAATGCACGCGAGGCTGACCCCATAGCACCGTAGGAAAATAATAAATATAAAAAAATGATCAGATATAAAAGGCCAGGGTGTCCTTTTGTTGCAGAGGTTTTATTTCCTGTTGCCAGCTGGTAACAGGAAACCTGCTGAGTGAGAATAAAGCCATTAAGTCTCCGACCATTCGTTTATGCTGTCAAAAGATAACGGGAGGAGCTTGGGCATTAGGAGAGATCGAGATTTTCTGCAACTTCATGCTGTATTATTATCCTACAAGGAATCCCAGGTGGTGTGTTAAGCATCTGGGTATATCTGACATTTTCGTTTAATAAACACTGGTATTTCAAATCATACTCAGAAAGTTTATGGGGTATGATGAAACTACAGTCCCTCATGCACAGTGACTCTCCCTCTTAGATGAATAAAGTGTAAGCTGTGAACATTCCAACAGGATAGATATATATATTGACTTTGTAGTTTAGTGGGCAAAGAGTCCAGATATTTTAGTTGATCTTTTCTGTACACTATCTTGTCCTCATTTTCACTTAACCACTGGTTTTATTCACTTCCTCATAGAAAATTAAAGTGTTTTTGTGTTGTGTACCATCATTTCATTAATAAAAGAGTCCAGATATTTTAGTTGATCTTTTCTGTACACTATCTTGTCCTCATTTTCAAAGACCTGTCCAAAAGATATGATCGGACTGGCAGATTAAATTGTACAGAAAAAATATTCCTTTTAAAGAAAAACTTAACCACTGGTTTTATTCACTTCCTCATAGAAAATTAAAGTGTTTTTGTGTTGTGTACCATCATTTCATTTCTCCCCTAGACACTAGGTACATCATACACCAGACACTAGAGCCAAAATAGTGACCGTGTGAGATCTAGGGAGGTAGCGTTAGGTTCCCTGCACATAATTCATCATCATCATTTATAGAGTCAGGGGCCTACATGTGCTTGACCTCACACGGTTAATACAGACACGGATTTCATTCTTATAGGATACCATCATAACCTCCCCAGCAAATCAAACTTTGCTACAATAAGGCGTGACTCACCTTGTATGCTGAAGAAATACCACAGAGGCCATTATATCTAGGGGCCCGCCATATTGTGCAGCCTGCTGAAGACCCGAGAACATATCTGACTTGCTGGTGTCAGAAGGGAGTTTGTTTAAACTCACATAATCAAGACCCGTTCCCAGTACGGGGTATTTTGCTGTAGCTGACAAAAGGGGAATTGTACGAGGTCAGCTTTATTTATATATATGCACAGCTTATCGATGATTTATTGTGTATGCTATGTCCTGAGTTGTCAAGTGACTATTTATATTGATGTCGGCGTACCTGTCGTTGTAGTGTATTAAAGTCTATCAAACGTCAGAGGTGTTTCCACTCTCTATGAATTACTACATGTATTTCTACCAAAGTGTGATGTCAGTTAGATGCCTGTCTTCCACGAAGCATCATACACCAATTCGTACTCATTGATGTCTACACACACTTTATTACTGCACCACCTCAACACTTTCATGTCAACTAAACGTATGCCAGCATCGTTACGGCCAACCAGGGCCTATATGGTTATGATAGACTGTGTGGCGTCGAATCACAGTTAACATTGATACTGGACATTCCACAGCCCACAACATTTAACTACTACATTTACGGTGGCTAAACTGAGCCCGTCACATTCATGCCACGGACACCTAATACGCTTCAACGAACACTGACCATTTCTGACCGTTACATGTCAAAACAGACTTTTACATTTAGTGCGCTCAAACAGCCCTTTACACAGTGCATACATGCTTTGAAGGCCAGCACGTGACAACACCTCGACATTTGTCACTTTATCTTTCCACGTGGATGTGGCGTAGACACCGTAGATAGAAGGTATTGAGAAAGTATGTTGTCCTAGATGGTGCAATACTAACTTAAAGTTATACCAGCTAGCTTCTTCCCTCTACGTGTACGATTATAATATGGTGTTACTTTGAACTGAGTTGTTGCTTTTATTTCTCTAAACTTGGTATCAAAAGTAAAAATATTCTTCAGTGATTTTTTATTGTGAAATGCAGACCTGTCGACACATCACAAGATCGTCTTCTTGGTTACGTGGTACTAACACGAACAGTGAACTCGTATAACAATCAAACTTGATTGTATGACCTTTAACAGCTACTTTCTTCAGGAACATAATCCTGGACATGGTCTCAACACACCGCAAACTCATACAGCGTTAATGAAGTCTTTTACGACAGGCGCAGACTCCAACACGACGACATGAATGGCACAACACAAAAGTGCCGCCTACCACGGCACCATCTTGGGGACACACATACATAACATACGTAGGACGGTTTCGAGTTTTTGTATCTCAGTTAATAAAACCTGGACCTGAATGTGATTGAGGCAGACGAGATCCATTAAAGGCACCCTTCCTAATGCAATGTCCTCGTCAAGCGAGAACCAAAAGTGTCTGCGCCACCTCTTTCTATTTCTCCTGCTCTTCCACTTTATTATTTTTTTTCAGATTGCTCTGTTTTCTTCAAGCTATGTGATCGCCATACAAATATTAATGACAAGAAGTAACAACTATTTCAGTGGTTTAATGCTTTGCCGCGGGAATCTTTGGGGAAGCCTTACTACCAGCGTCTGGCACAAGGTGAAAAATAAATGAGGCAGCTCATACGGACAATATTCTGCATTCCTCACTAGTTCTCTCTCTCTCTCACTCTTCCACATTATCTAAAACGTATCAACCTCAGTCCCTATTCATACAATCGTAGACTTTTCGAATACTTTATGAGTTCTCATTATCTGCTCCCTTAATGTGATTATTTTTCCGAACAAATGATAAAGTATCGAATGTAGGTTTAATGATGATGTTTGTACTTTTCAACATATTTTATTTCGTGGTGATACTTAGTTTGTACTTTTCAACATATTTTATTCCGTGGTGATACTTAGTTTGTGCTTTTCAACATATTTTAGTTCATGTTTATAATTAGATACTGTGAATGTGAGTATACTATTATTTTACCTTTCATCATCATCATCAGTTGCCATCTCCACAACGAAGGTTGGCTGTAATGGATCTCCAACGTCTTCTGTCTCTTGTCTTGGTGGTGCACTCTGATAGACTCTTTCCTGTCCATCTCTTAATTTTATCTTCCCACTTATAGCGCTGTCTTCCCCTTGCACGTTTGCCTTCAACTCTCCCTTCTGTTATGGTCTTCTGCAAGGTGTTATGCCTTTTTATGTGGCCAAAGTATTTTAGCTGCCGAACTTTGACCTCCCTCATTAGTTCTCTTTTCATACCTAGATTTTCTAGGACCTCCTTATTTGTTTTCATCTCTTTCCATGAGATACGCCCCATTCTTCTATATATCCACATTTCAAGAGCCTCAATTCTTTCTTCCAAATGCTTATTCATCGTCCATGTTTCTGCACCATACAGAAATGCAGAATATATATAACACTTCATGATTCTCAGTTTTAATTTGTGAGATAACTGTTTAGATGTCAGTATATGTTTCATGTTGTTGAATGTAGCTTTGGCCATTCCTATTCTCTTCTTGATTTCTGTTTCACATCTGCCATCTTCTGTTATTATATGACCAAGATATACGTAGCTCTAGCTTTACCTTTACAACGTTGAATTTCTTTACATTGATGGGTAAAATGCAAATGAGAATAAATGAAATCAGAATAAAAGACGAGAGAAAGGAAGGGCAGAATGTCAGACGGGCCTGCGTGCCCAATTCTCAACCCTTTGAAAATAAAGTTCGTTCGTTCTCTATCTCTCTCTGTGTCTGTCTATCTATCTATCTATCTATCTATCTATCTATCTATCTATCTATCTATCTATCTATCTATCTATCTATCTATCTATCTATCTATCTATCTATCTATCTACTTGTCTCATTCTCTCTCTCTCTCTCTCTCTCTCTCTCTATTTCTCTCGTCTCACCAGTTATTTCTAGAGCCCCTTGATGTATAGAGAGCCATTTTCGGCTGTACCTGTATTGCAGGAAAATGGACCCAATCGCGAGTTTCAGACCCAATTTGCATTTTCGTTTAGGTTAACTAATAATTTGAAATAAAATTAGATGCAAATACAGTTGCACATATTTGTACTATTATTTGTATGTCAACTAACAAAACAAAAAGAAGAAAACTAGTCTACTTACCGGTTTGTTGAATAGAATAAGTAGCGTGAATTTTTAACACATACTCCGTTAAATTTTATATTCCGTCAGAATTCCACTATTTGGCAACAAATATTCCGTTAGAATTGTAACACTTAGCAAAACATACTCCCTTCGAATTGAACTATTTACCTAGTTTGAAAAGTGGAAAGTGGTGAATGACTGTTGTAGACACTGACAGTTTTACTGGATCCAGATGATAACATCAGTTTTTGTTTTCATTAAACATGCGACAATGTACAGATAGTTTTAAAAAAATCTAATTACATATTTTGGACCGGAGATTTTATTATAATTTTATTATATAATTATATTACATAATTTATTATTATTATTATTATTATTATTATTATTATATATATATATATATATATATATATATATATATATATATATATATATATATATATATATATTGTAATTTATATATTATATATTTTCTATTATTGTATAATAATAATATTATATAATTTATTATATAATTTTATTATAATGGTATTATAATTAATAAAAATTTAAATTCTATTATATTATATAATTTTATATTATACATATTACAATTATATAATTTTAAAATTATATAATTTATATTATATAAATTAAAAGTTATATAAAAAAAAAATATATACATATATTTTAATATTATTCTTGTTATATATATATATATATATATATATTTTTATATATATTATATATATATTTAACGTATATATATAATATATATATATAATTTATATATATATATATTAAATATATATATATATATATATATATATTAATATTATTTGGAATAGAATAAATATATATATATATTATATATATATATATATATATATATATATATATATATATATATATATATATATATATATATATATATATATATATATATATATATATATATATTATTATATATATTATATATATATATATATATATATATATATATATATATATATAAGAGGTGTTAAGAATAAACAGACCTAGGGAACTGCAAGATATAGTCAAACAATATTTAACACGAACAAATATTAATATTAGTGGCTGGGAATGTGAAGGTCTGATGCTGTTCTTACAATGCATATGACTTTTAACAGATGAAAGTCAATTAAATATCTGTTAAAGTCAGTTATATAACTGGAAACACCAGGCCTTTACATCCTCCATTTTAATATTATTCTTGTTCACAGTTTCTTCTTGATTTTTTTTTTTTTTTTGGTGTGTTTATTTATTTAACGTATTAGCATAATTGTGATTGTCCCTATTTACAATGATTTGACAAATGTGATGCTACTTTCTCATATCGGCAGTTGTTCATATTATTTGGAATTGAAAACAATATATTTCCTAATTATAACCCATCAGAGTGTCGTAACATCTGAAGATTGCACAGATCAATATATATATATATATATATATATATATATATAGAGTATGATGTTAATGTATCTTACCGTAGATAGGAAAATATATTATTTGAAGAATTGAAGGAGAAAAACGATAATAGTGAATATAAGGAATAAAATAATAAAAATCGAACCACTGTGTGACAGACAGCAACAGGATCACTAATTACTTGTCAGAATTATAAAATAGTAGTAAATAATTGAGATATTGACGAAGACAGATGGACTAACAGACTTGAATCTTTTTCAGTTTGCCCTGTAGTGGGGATAGAGGGGAAGTTAGTCCAAGATTTGAAAATTGAGTTCAATTTTAAATAAAACGACGCTAGAAGCCAAACAGTCTCTGATCGGCTAGAGTCTAATATACTAACTGAGGGATAAAACCGAATCGAAGGTAGTGTTAGACGCCACTTGACAGAAAATTGTATTACACTAAAGTTATGTGAAAGCAAGATAATAGTACTATCTTGACTTTGCTGATCTGCACCAGCAAGCGATCTGGATTTGACCATATATATATCGCAAATCAAACTTATTAGTGTTAATATTTCTCTGATTGCGGTAAGGAAGAAACATTTATATCATCCTTGTTATTATTATTATGTATGTATTATTGAATATGTATGAAAATTATGTGGGAAATAGTATCTAGAGGGAAGTCAACATCAAACTTTGTGTTGTTTCACAGAGTTGTTAGGAAATATATTAACAGGTTGTAGAAAAGCCAGACAGGCTTTCTGACACTTTGGGAGAAAGTAAATTAAATATTAATGGGGAAATTGTTGTACAGTATTATGACATAAGACCAGGAAAACCACTGGCGGTCGTCTTCAGCAAGTCACCGTGATTGTACATGACTTGATATTATTAACTTAAAATGTTTCCTTTGTCAAGGAAAGTCTCAAACTATGGTTTGAAGTTTAATTGACCATGAATGGGGTAACAAACCAGATAAGAACGACAACTATTTGATTGGTTACCATGCTGATTCTAACTATGATTTAAAATGTTAAATAGTTAGGGATAGAGAGAGGCATATGAGATGTTGAGTAGGACGTATTCCTATCCTTGCAGGGTTTCATCTATGACTCCAAGTGAGCCCAGGTCAACATAGATCTGTATAAACTCCAGCATATTAAGAAGTGAGGCAGTATACACTGTGTGCCTCCTGGTTACATCTCAAAATCTGAATCCTGACTTGGCAGTTTGTAGCTGTTGGAGTGGAAAGACCTCATCTTGGGAACCAGCACTTACCAAGCTAAGAATCTGTTCACGGGCTCATGATAAATCAAACTACACCACTCTCTTACCCCTAATGTGTAATTCATAGTAGAACATGATGAACCCAGTCGTGCTTCAAATTATTACCCATTCATAGGAGCAAGTTTTATTTGACACTTTTCCACTGACATTTAGATAATAGTTGTGAATAATAAGAGACTCATTTATAATTTGAATTCAATTGGTGTAAATATATTCCAATATCATTTTGAGTTTTCATTATTCCTGTATCCAAAAAAGAACTGAGATACAGGAAAATAAATTGTAAAACGATTTCAAATTTAAACTTAAACCAGTGACTTGTTTCCTTACAGTTCATTAATTTGTTAGGTGTAGGTGTTGTCATTTTATTACATTACATCGCATATACCCTAGACATCTAGCTAGACAACATCCACACACCAGTACACATAATTAGGAGAACATATATGACAGGTTGAGGTCATAAGGTGGTAGCAGACAGGGTCCCTGAAAACATAATTTTAAATAACTAACTTCAGGGGCTTGCGCAGCTGACCTCACATCTGTTACAAATCAGATTTTATTCTTTAACATCAAATCTACCACACAGAGGTTGAACGGGATATTTTTCTTCATTAATTAAAAAAAAAATCTTACTCGATGCTTATTCTCGTTACAAGTCCTGGTATTGTCCAGCCGAAAATGGCGTCTACGTCGTTCAGCCTCGTTTTCGATTCTGACATAGTTGGCGTAACTCTCTATAGATCTAGGGGCACTAGTTATTTCCATTCATTATCGGAGCGGACCAACATTCATTGACACATAGTTTTTGTGTTGTATTACTATTCTGGTGGAGGCCTGCTCGGTTCAGTTAATATCGTTATAAAAGCACCTCTTTTCAATAGGGAATGGTCGAGTGCCAAAGAAAGATCCCAACTATGAAGCACAGAATCCCCATATTATCAATTGTCTAAAAAGGCCGTGTAACGAACAATTTAAATTCCAATCAGCTTTTCGGGAAAAGGCGCATGGCAACATGAAAGCTATACTGAACCCACATTTAAAGAAAGTGCATGCCTTACAATCATTTCATGGTGCATTTTCGGGAAATGCAGAAACGGCACGTATAGTACGGTGAAAGCTAACTTGGACACACATTAAAAGAGCACGCAGGCCTTTCATTTTTTTATGGTGTGTTGACAATAGACCATTTGTCATGATAAGTGGCTACAAAGATCCAATGAAAGTGAAAAAGAATAATGAAATGACTACAGGAGAGTTAGTGCGGTCATTAGGATGTGCAACAGAAAGAACGCAACATAATCATTTACCGTCATGTTTGGCGGGTTATTTGCTCGGAAAATGAGAAAATGTGCGAACTGTCTCGGAAACCACGGAACAAAGTACCGCGTTGTCCTAAATTCCAGGAAACGTTGGAGTTCAATACTGCGAATGTCCTACATTCCAGGGAACCCCAGAGTTAAGTACCACGGTTGTTCTAAATTCCAGAACACCACGGAGTTAAGTACCGCGGTTGTCCTATATCCCAGAAAACCCAGGAGCAATGAACCGCCATTGTCCTGTGTCCATTCATCTTCTATCTATATCTTTGCCAAGAGCAATCTTGAGCGAAGATAGATACCTTGGACGACCTACTTTTAGATACGCTTGCGTTGTGACCTTTAGTGGACCACTACTGCAAAGCAAGGGGAGGCAATTCCGTGACAGTTATCTCAACCTCATCTTGTAAAACTAATAGCTACAGAATCGACAAATGCAGGAGCAGATAAATACTTGATTTAGGCTTGATGTAGGCTTGATGTAGGCTTCCGAGAAGGAACCAGCCGCAGCTGTGGTTCCATGCTAAATGAGGAGCGAAAACAAAAGTACAGAAAGAAGAAAGATCCAGGTAGCTACAAAAAGAAGAAAGATCCAAGTAGCTACAGAAAGAAGAAAGATCTAGGTAGCTACAGAAAGAAGAAAGATCAAAGTAGCTACAGAAAGAAGAAAGATCCAAGTAGCTACAGAAAGAAGAAAGATCCAAGTAGCTACAGAAAGAAGAAAGATCCAAGTAGCTACAGAAAGAAGAAAGATCCAAGTAGCTACAGAAAGAAGAAAGATCCAGGTAGCTATAGAAAGAAGAAAGATCCAAGTAGCTACAGAAAGAAAAAAGATCCAAGTAGCTACAGAAAGAAGAAAGATCCAAGTAGCTACAGAAAGAAGAAAGATCCAAGTAGCTACAGAAAGAAGAAAGATCCAAGTAGCTACAGAAAGAAGAAAGATCCAAGTAGCTACAGAAAGAAGAAAGATCCTTTTTCTTCTTCTTTTTCGTTCACTCTCAGATGTCAACTTGAATAAGTTCAAAGAAAGCAGTGGTCAGCCTGAGGCTGTTGATATCTCCGTAGATTTTCTCCAGGAATGGTATTGGTCATGGCCATATGCGTTTTCTCTGTTCCTCGTATGTTGGGCACCTTTGAAGCAGATGTTTGGCAGTCATTTTATCGATGCAACAGTCACACTCATCAGTAGTTCCTATCTTTAATTTGTTGAATAGATGGTATCTCAATCTGTTATGACCTGTGCGAAGTCTAAAGATTACCACTTGTTCACTTCTGCTGAGCTGGTAATACGGATCATTTTTTGTGTGGCCTGGATGCTCTTCTTCCCACTTGTGCCTGTACCTGCACTTGATAAAACTCTTGGACTCCTCATAGGTTATATTTGTGTCAAGTTGAGGAAGTTTTCCCCCTTCCTTTGCCAATCTGTCAGCCTCTTCATTTCCAGGGATGTTGCAGTGAGAAGGGATCCACTGTATCACGACTCTTTTGTACTGCCGACATAGTCTGTGAAGTGTTAATCTTAGGTCATCCAGTTCAGCTTTACTTTGACTTTTCAGCGTTGTAATCACTGACAGCGCATCTGAGAAGATAGCTACTGGTCTCTCTGAGCTTTCTTCTGTCATTAGAATTTCTGATGCAGTTTTTAAGGCCTCTGCCTCTGCTCTGAAGTTACTTGAAAATTTCCCTGTTGCGACTGCTATCTTTTTTTGTGTGCCATTGCTTAAGCTCAGGAAGACTCCTCCACCCCCATCTTCTGTTGCATTAGTTGCTGATCCATCTGTGCGTGCATGGACCCAGGTATTGCTTGGATAATGTTTCTCTATATATTTTATGGTTAGGACTCCTTTCTGTTTCATTTTGGCTGTTCTTTCTCTCAATACCAGGAACGTTTTCTATCATTTCAGGGAAGCACTGTTGTTTCCAAATTGGTAGCTTGTGTGCAGTCCATATTGGCGTAGCTGTTGATATTGAGTTTATGGGGTCTGCTCTCATCTTTGTCTTGACTGTCTACAAAGTTGCTTCGCTTCAGTCTTCCCCTTCCAAGTCCATTTATTCTCTGTTGCATTGGGTGGTCTATCAGCCTCCTGAATTTCTCAGCTTGTTGCTAGGCTCTGATTTCTCTTCTATCCTCCATAGGCTGGAGATGAGTAATCTTTTCTAACTCTTTTATGGGTGTTGACTTCATGTCCCCTGTTATGATTCTCATTGCTTGGTTTTGGATTCTGTTTATTTTGTCAAAGTTCTACTTAGCTGCCGTTGACCATGCTGCAAAGCCATATTCTAAGACTAGTCTCACTCGCCCAGTATATAACTTTTTTAGTACTCTCTCGTTTGCTCCCCAACCCGTGCCAGCAAGATTTTTTCACAATTGCCATTCTCTGCCTTGCTCTTGTCCTGTTTTTCTCAATCTGTGTTTTCCAAGTCAAGCGGCGATCAAAGGTAATGCCTAGATAGTTTGGGTTGTCATCCAGATGTAGATTTTTCCTATTTAGCACCAATTTGGAGATCTGTGGTTTGTTTGAAAGAGAAAACACTGTAAATGATGTTTTCCCTTCCTTTATCTTTGTTAGCCATGCCTTGGCCCACTCCTCCAATGGTGTTAGGGCTTGCTGCATCCGTATGCTTGCCGTAGTGATATATTCCTCTGAGATCCACAGTGCTAAGTCGTCTGCAAAGGAGGCATTGTGGGTTCTTCTTGGAACCACCCAAACCACCAGTGTGTGCGTTTTTTCTTGGAAAGCGTCCTCAATTTTCTGAGTTATATAAGTGATCTGGTCTTCAGTGGATTTGTGTTTTCTGAATCCTGCTTGCTGTGGGGCTAAAAGATGTTTTCCCTCTATATGCCACATTAGTCGAGTATTAATTATGCGCTCCATCAATTTTCCAACACAACTAAGTAGACTAATAGGTCTGTAGCCATTTGGTTCTGTCTGAACTTTGTCTTTCTTAGGTATTGGAATCAGTATGGCGTCTTTCCATGCCTGTGGTACTATTCCTCTTTTCCAGCTGCAGTTTAGGATGGTCAGAAGCTTCTTTTTTGCCTTTGTTCCTAGGCCTGTTAGCATTTCATTGGTTATCCCATCTTTTCCAAGTGACTTCTTTTTCTTTAGCGCCCTCATTGCCTCTTCCATTTCTTGCATTGTTAACTTTGCCATCTTGTGTTCTTCTGGTGCAAGCATTTTGTTGTCATGACTCCTTTGTTCATCAGTGATGGCCTTTCTTCTGTCTATAGGGACATCAATGTGGTTTGCACCAGCATAGTATTCCATGAGTGCATTTGCAGCTTTTTTTCCCGAGAGCATATTTTCACCTTGTTTGATTGTGATGTGGTTTTTGTAAGATTCTTCGTTGTGACCTTTAGTGGACCACTACTGCAAAGCAAGGGGAGGCAATTCCGTGACAGTTATCGCAACCTTATCTTGTAAAACTAATAGCTACAGAATCGACAAATGCAGGAGCAGATAAATACTTGATGTAGGCTTGATGTAGGCTTGATGTAGGCTTCCGAGAAGGAACCAGCTGCAGTTTGGTTCCATGCTCAATGAGGAGCGAAAAGAAAAGTACAGAAAGAAGAAAGATCCAAGTAGCTACAGAAAGAAGAAAGATCCAGGTAGCTACAGAAAGAAGCAGCTGTTACATGCGCTACTTAAAACAACATTCTACTTTTGTTGTCAGATGAAAGAGTCCAGAGGAAAGCCTTATCTCTTGTGAAGTGAGGTTCCTGAGTGTCACGAAGTGGCTTTAATTAGAGTCTGTCTGAGGATCTGATGAGTTGCTTCTCCGTCACTCCCCTCTTCTCGTTTGCATTTTGGAAAGGTATGTTTTCCCTCTCTCCTTTCCCGAATTACTGATGATGAGGGCGTGTTAATAAGATAGCGAGGTAATTGCCAAGTGATGTAGATGTTTTCACAGCTGATGACAATTCTTCAACCTGCTGAGTTAACCCGGTTCGGGTTTAGGACCACTGCGTTATTGTGGCAGTATTATAAGCACCAAGCAACGTGCCTGTTTGGTGTGCATTAACGAGCTAAGAGCTCTTGATCTAGAGACCCGTTCCCGCTGAGGCATGTGCCCTCACTGCAAGAGAACTTCTTTCTTTCGGTGTTGCAGACGTACTGGGCGCCGGTATAAGCGCAAACCCAGGTTTCTGGAATTTCGCCGATGTCTCGTGCTTCCTTCTCTTTAGAAGGCAAAGTGCGTGGTAGACTAAGGTTTATCTATAACCTCCACCACCCAGCCTTGACGCTGCAGAACAAAAACAATAACCACATCTATACAACAAGTCAAAATTCCTAAGACAATAACACATTACCACCCTAAACTTCATCTACACCCTGAGGTCCCCTAAATTAATAAATCTCCCCTACACACAAGCTACGCACAAGAAATAAACAAATATTCCTGCCCAAGGGTCAAACTAATTTACATTCCCCTCCTATCTCTCTCCCGCACCAACTTAACTCGCTGTCAGTTATGTAAACCGCAGACACGGTCTGACCTGAATATATTGTGTGCGGGTCTTGCCTTTAGGCGTCACACATTAGCTTCGTTAAAGCGAGAATCCCCCGGTACAGGATAATTTCCCAGACTTAACTTTTTATTAAAGATTGACCCGGGAAGGTTATCAATTTAACACAATTATTTAACACACTAGTCTACACCATCTTTGTAATATTAAATCCACTTCACCCCTGTCTCTTGACTACAAGACCAATTAACACAACAAATTAATACACAACCATGCCCGCGTATCCTGCCTAGTATTTTGCTGGGAACTGAGAGGAGAGTAATTCCTCTCCAGTTGTTGCAGTCTGCAAGGTCGCCCTTCTTGGGCAATTTGACAATTATTCCTTTACTCCACTCTGTTGGTGTTGTCTCAGTTTCCCAGACTTGTGCAAATAGTAGTTCTAATAGTTCTGCTGCTAGTTCAGGGTCTGCCTTGAATAACTCAGCATTTAGATTGTCGTGACCAGGCGCTTTTCCATTTTTTAACCCTTTGATAGCTGTGATGATTTCTTCTTTTCGTGGAATGTCTGCATTTACGTCTAAGTCGCTTTCAGCCTCAGGAACATTCAGCTGAGTCTCTGGTGGTTCTTTATTCAGGGTTTATCTGAAGTGCTCTGCCCATCTTGTTTCCTGCCCCTGTGCTGTGGTGATGAGATTTCCGTGCTTGTCTCTTACTAACGTTATGTTGTTTGCACCTCGTTTTCCACTGATAGTTTTAGTTATTTTATAAACTGTGCTTTGTTCATTTCTCAGTGCTGCCTCTTCTGCCTGTCTTGCAAGGTCATCCAGAAATGTCCTTTTGTTAGCACGGGTTTGACGTTTTACTTCCTTGTCCAGCTGACTGTACTGTTCACGATATATTGCCTTTAACCTGGGAGACTTAGCTTCTGTTTTCTTTCTTTTCGTTTCCTTTCTCTTCGCTATGGTGTTTAGCGTTTCTGGTGTTATCCAGTCTTGGTTCTTTCTTTCCTGGAATCCCAAGCATGACTTGCTGCTTTCCTTGTATATTGTTGAGATGGTGTTGAATTTCTGGTCGACATCATCGGTCTCTGTTCTTTCCTGGCATTTGGTAATCTGATGTCGTCTCTTTACGTCGACCACGAACGCTTTTCTGGTGAGCGGGTCCTTGAGTTTCGTGATGTTATATCTTTTCTGTTTGACTGCGACTGGTCCAGCAGCTCTGAGTTTCACCTTCAGCCTAATACTAGGCAGGATAATCATCCAGAGAATTTCAAAAGCAGTTGACCATAAACTGAGGAAAGAACAAGCGGGCTTCAGAAAGAACAGAAGATGTGCAGATCATATATTTACCCTCAGGAACATTATAGAGCAGTGCTCAGAATGGCAGAGACAGCTGTACATTAACTTTGTTGATTTTAAAAAGGCTTTCGACAGCATACACAGTGACAGCCTATGGAAAATTCTGAGTGCTTATGGAATTCCCAGCCGCATTGTTTCCATCATAAAAAGCCTCTATTCTAACTTTACGCGCAGTGTTGGATTGAGTAATGTAACTTTCGAAGTGAAAACAGGAGTACGACAGGGATGCCCCTTATCAACAACATTATTTTTGACAGCCATAGATTGGGTGATGCGCCAGACAACAGAGGGCAGTCCAAGAGGAATTAGATGGACAACGTTTTCTACACTGGAAGACCTGGAATATGCAGATGACATTGCACTACTCGCGCATTCACATCAACACATTCAAGACAAAACGATAGACTGAATAAGTATGGCCAGCAGGTAGGCCTGAACATCAATCTGAAGAAGACAGAGGTCATGACACTAAATGTGGGCAATCCTGAGCCAATAACAGTAAGGACCAGAAGTTAGAACAGACAGACACAGTTACTTACCTAGGATGCATAGTAACACCTGACTGCGGAACAAGCAAGGACATTAACAACAGAATGAATAAAGCGAGAACAGCCTTTGCTATTTGTCGTAAATTTATTTTGAGAGAAAGAGTCTTAGAAATAGTGGTCCGGTTTAGAGTGGAGAATGGTGGTGAAAAGCTCAGTGATAGAAAATGAAGAGAGTAAATAGTTGCTTCACAGAGTGCTGGTGAGAGTAAAGACAGACTTATTTACGACAAATCGTTTCTCTCAATCTTCTCTTCAGACTCTCCTGGTCAAACAATTATTTGCCAGTTTCCAGACACACATCTGCGCTCACACCGATTTGGTGCTTCAAACACACAGACGCACTTGAATACAAACTATATTAAACAAATAGGGGAAATGTTGGGCTGTGGGTATTCCAACACAGTACTAAATAAGTTTATGATGTTTATTAACCTTAAAAATCAAATCACAAACAAATATCAAGTGTTACATAAAATTATCATAAGTACAGAAAATACAACTAACAAGGTGGTGGTGGTGGGGGGTGAAGAAGATTGGTATCGACTAAGCCCTTCCCGCTTGTATTAGACAAAGATAAACCCAGTCCAAAGACAGATAGTTATCAGGAACCTAGGTAATGTAACCTAACAGTGAAGTTAATTACTCTGAAAGAGGGGTTACAAATCTTAGGTATGGGTGGTAGAAAAAATCCTGTTATCCCAAATTGTTCTTCCCTTTACTAAGCAAATGAAAGGGGGGGGGGGGGTAAACAGAGTTAACAAAATATCCCACTTAAAGGAACAATGCAGGGTATACAGAAAATGTATTACCCGGTAGGCAAATTAACAAATGGTTTTTCAAACAAATTAAAATCTCCTGTCATTCATGCACGCGCGTGAGGATCCACACTCATATATTCACTCACACTTACCGATTGCAGCATCAGACAATCCATAGAATTACATAAACAGAAATTACACTCTAGACATGTGAAACTGTCTAGTACTTCGATGTCCCGCCCTAGATGTTGCGAGGTTTGCTGATAGCAAATATTCCCACTTATCGCCGGACTTGAAGCCTAAGAGTTCTTGTGTTTTATTATATAAAAAGGAGTCTATGGGATGGCACTGACACAGTTCGACACAGGGGTGAAAATGAAGTGGTGGTTAAATTCCTTCAATGCGTGATGATAGCAACTGTCCGGTAAAGTTTTTAATCCAGTGAGGAAAAACTAGGCTCAGTCACAGTCAGGTAAATCGGTATTCTCTCACAACAGAGCAGTAAATAAAATATCGCTACTGGCACTGTTCATCTTCCAGTTTAACGTACAGGTTGAAATTAAATTTGATGATTTATTTAAATGTTCTTGGGTAGGCTTTCTTTCATGTAATTATGATAGCTAGGTCACATCGGACCGCCACAAGATTAAATTTATAAAAATGTTTCATCAATATGTCTGGAAGTTTAAGAACCGAGTCTGAAACTCTCTGTATGATTTCTTCATGCTGGGATTGCAAAGCTGATCATTCTATAGAAAAAGATAGAAAACCCATGACAACATAATCATACCTCAAAAATCAAATAATATTCTAACGCACGATAAATTTATCGTTAAGGCTATTATATACACTCGCGTATTTAATTATGTATTTAAGAAAACACGTCACGAGTCTAATGGTTAAAATACACCTCTATATATATATAGGACTTAACTAAATTTATTAATGATAAATTCCTTCGCGACTTTAAAAAGTTACTTTGACATTAAAGCATCTATTATTTTTGGAAATATTATAATAGATATATCATTAAATTTACCACTGGAACTTTTGGGATGAGTTTGATTTAATAGATTTAAATAAACACAAAATCCAGTGAAATAAAATGAAAGCACTAGACCACTGATCACTTTAACAAATATATTATACCGTGCACAGAAACAGAAATCACTCCAATGCAGCAACCAATTCAGATGGAAATCTAGCAGAATTTCTACTATAGCTAGTGAATCTTAAATCTCTGGCGACATAATGATAACATGGCTTTCTACGTGGTCTGTATATATCTAACTGAAATGCAAGATGAGTGGGACATGAGAAAATTGACACCTTTTTAGATCTCAGGAGACTTTTGGGGATCTGACCGCCAGACTAAAGAGAGAAGCCGCTCCTGGTCTGACGTATCTCCGCTCGCTGCTTGCGCGTCGGCTTTCCCGTTCGCTCCCACTGTGATCGGTTTCGTGTTTAACACCGAGATGCGAAATACCGGCAGGAAACTTGCGTCGCTCGCTTCAGGGACCATTACTGCCTTTGATAGCGCCGATAGTCTTTACAGAGATCCCTCAGTCTGTTTGATCGTGTGCCGCTACTTTCTGTTTGATTCTGGCACCGCCCCCACTGGGCCAAGTTAATGAAAATACTGCATATGATAGCTCAAGAGATGTCCGTGGGCGTGATTTAATGTCTCAAATCAATGCGATGACCAGAATGTATGGTAGATAAACTGTCCACATATTAATCAGCAAACGTGTTGACGATCTGTGTGGAACGGTTGCATAGCTAATGAGTCCAGGTGAAAAAAATCCCGTTTGACGAAAAGTTACCACAATATTCGGGGGCACTGATGTTATACGAAGGGGTCGTTACAAAGGGTCGTACTATATCCAACACTTCAGGGGTACCGATGTTATGAGAGGGTTCTTACTATCATCTAACAAATTCAGGGACGGACGAGTTGTCTGTCACACTATTCTCAACAACATTTGGAAGTCTTCCCAGTACAGCACAAACACCAAATTAAGACTATATGAGAGCTGTGTACTTTCTGTGCTTCTCTATAGTGCGTAATGTTGGAGAGTAACAGAGAAGGAAATGTCGAAACTGTCCTCCTTCCACACAATCTGCCTAAGGAAAATTCTCCGATTTTTTTTGGCCAAACACCATCAGCAACCAAGAACTACTTATTCGGAGTACCCAGGAGGACATGCACACCATCATAGCTGGTAGACGCTGGAGTTGGGTTGGCCACGTCCTCAGAAGGGATCCTGATACCATCACAAGAACAGCTATGCTATGGACCCCCGAGGGAAAGCGAAAGAGAGGCCGACCAAAAACAACTTGGCGGAGAACTGTGGAAGCTGAGATGCAAAGAATGAACCAGAGTTGGGGCACTGTACGAAGGATGGCCGCCGACCGAGCAAAGTGCAATCAATTTGTTGCTGCTCTACAAGACGCCACCAGGCGGTTAAGGATCAAAGAAGAAGATGCCCGGGTATATACACTTCAAATTATCAATATTCAAATGTAGTTACACGGACCTCATAGTTACATTACACCAAGCTTAGTACTTACACAGTTAAATTATCTCAAAAACCGCTACACTAAATCATAGATACTGATAACTTATTCATAGAAAAATTATAGACACAACTTACACTACACTCTGTAGTTTTGTATAAATCAGCAATTGATGGCACTCCTGACTAATACAAATTAAATTCAATCCCAGATGAAAGCTTACTCTAACGTGCTAAGCTCTTATTAAACAAACTTTTCTACAACGTTAATTAAGTTATGGCTGCCATCACCGGTGTCAATACCTTGTCGAGGTATGGCGGCTTGTGTACCCTGATTATCCCCAGAGCTATGCCAGCGGGAGTTTTACTCCTGTAAGCTTCTACCAAACTGGACAGGTTTGCGCGGGCAGGGGTCAGACGGAAGCAGACACCCTGGTCCTCCAGGTTGGGGGTTTTAGCATAGGGCAGTCACCCCTGTCTATGTAAAAAAAATTGAAGTTACGGAAACGATAACAAATAAACAAACTTTGCTGCGGGACGGACATCCGGAGTCTGAGGCTCGTGGGCACTGTACGAAGGATGGCCGCCGACCGAGCAAAGTGGAATCAATTTGTTGTTGCCCTACAAGACGCCACTAGGCGTGATGGCCACTGACTGCTTTGACGGTCGGCGGCTAAGGATCAAAGAAGAAGAATTAAGTTATGGACATACCCAAATAATATAGAATTTACCCAAATAATATAGAATTTCTCGACTGAGCAGACTATATAATGGCACTTCTTCACTGCAGAATTTCTTGGGACTAGTGAACGTTAAAGACTATTGGAACTCACTATTTATAATATGAATTATTCTGATGCAATAACCGACGCGGTGAGTCATCGCGTCTGATACTAGCTATCAGGAACCGCTTCTAACCAACATTTGACCTACTAACATACCTGCACATAAATTAAATCGGACCCGGACAATCATATCATAAGCTAACCTATGACTCATTGTTTACCATGCCTATTGCAAATTTATTTTGCTCACGCGCTGAAATAATACGTAATATTGGCAACCCTCTGACCTTCTAGCTACCAGAATAAATTTTATTGGTTCCACGATAATCTGGGTCGTGCTTTCCCCCATCCCTACAATTAAACAGGGTAGGTGCGGGTGTCGGATTTTTTTCTAACGTCCAAAAATTTAACCCAGAACTAATAACTATGAACTCGAACGCCTAATAACAATTAAAGAACAAATGAATTACGTGGAAAAGAAAACTGGGGCCAGTTTAAAATAAAAATAACAGTAACCCATCACACTGAGAGAAAAAAAACTGATTCAAGTAATTTTTTTTAATAGAAAATTTTAAAATTAAAATTTTTAGCCAGTAAATTTAAATACTTGGACACGTTAATAAAATCAGATAGAAGATATATCTCAGAAGTGAAGAGTAGAATAGCTCAGGCAAAAGCAGCATTTTATCAAATGAAAATTATTTTATGCAACAATTCTTTGTCTATGGAAGTAAGAAAGAGTTCTTCAGTGTTATATAGAACCAATCCTTACATACGGAAGTAAGTCATGGACAATTAATAAACAAGTAGGAAAAGAACTAGAGGCCACAGAGATATTGTTGTACAGAAGAAAGTTAAAAAATACCATAGACAGCCAAAATGAGTAATGAGGATGTTCTAAAAGAGCCCAATGTGCAAGAGAAACGTATCCCTCATGTTAGAAGGGAGCAATCCACTTTCTTTGAACATGTTATAAGAAGAAGGAAGCTGGAGTATATCGTGACAACATGAAAGATAGACGGAAAAGAGATAGAGGACGACAAAGAGAGAAGATTCTGGACAGTTTGACATCATGAGATGGAAAGAAGTCAACAACAGAGTTGATTAGTAGTACCGTAGACAGGAAGTTGTGGAGAGCCATGATCACCTACGCCACAAGGCATATCACTTGATGATGATGATGGTGATGACAAGTAAAGAGAAAAGACAGGTTTTATCGACCCGCTTTTATTGTTGTTTCGAAATACGTCCAATAGGCAAAAGTAAAATAAAAAAATCTTTAAATGAATAAACAAATTAATATTCCATAATTTCTTTTGCCTAGAATAAACTTGATTCGCCAGAAGTGATAACTATGTCTCTGTTGTTTTCTTTGCTTTTTTGTCCTTCATGAATTGATTACTTAATAATTTTTGTGTGAAAGATATGAAATTTTTTTTTTATTAATAATAACTGATCATCTACTTTTATTTTATGGAATGTAAAATATGGAAACATGTTTCTGCTGTTGAGTGCATTTGGTTGCACCAATAGAAGGTAGTCCCTAAAACGTGTTTGTCCTTTAATTGCTTAATGATTTTAGTCGTAACCGAATATTTGTCAAAACCGTTGCCACCTCGTTGACGGGTTGCTGCAAGACGTTACCCAGAAGCTTCTCGAGATTCTTTTGCTATTCTTGACTTCTTGCATTGCGCAATCTGCAAACCGTTGTTCGCGATGATGTGGAGCTTTTCATCCTGTTGTTTTCTTTGTCTGTGATTTTAATTTGTGGTTCGGGACCAAAGACGCAGCAAGAGAGATGAATGCAGTCAGCGACTCATAGTTGGACTGCTTGCGTCAGGGTCAGCGAACCAGAGCTGACCAAGACCCTACTCCACCTCCAAGTGATGGTCCTGGAAACAGGCTGCATCACTGCAGTCTGGCTGAGAGAGTAGGGATCGAAGTGGGAAGGCAAACCTGGTCCCCAAAAATGCCGTGCTGAAGTCGGATGTGTCGGCCGAAAGGCGAAAATATTGCAGCTTCGCTGTAAACAGACACAACGCAACCAGCGTCCTTTTCAGGACGAACGAGGAAGAAGAAGAAGAATTTGTGGTTCATTAACAATGATGTGCAAATGATGACGTTTCAGTCGCTTTTTTCCCCGCTTTCAGGTGAATGATGTTTCTGAAAGTTCTTTCGGATCTCTATCTCAATTAGAAACATTGCTTAATTTATTTTTAAACAAACAAAAATTCCTGTTTGTTTATCTTTCGATTGTCTTCTTCTTCTTACACTTTCAGACGTCAACTTTAATATGTTTAAGGTTGTTGGTATCTCCAAAGAGTTTGTCCAGGAATGGTACTGGTGATCGCCAGGTGTGCTTTCATTGTTCCTCATATGCTAGGCACTTTTGCAGTAGATGTTTAGTTCATAGATGATTCCTGTAGTTAGCTTGTTGAATAGATTGTATCTCGGTATGTTGCGGAATCTGAAGATTACCATTACCATTTGTTCACTTCTCTTCTTTTCTTCTTTGATCCTTAGTCGCCGACCGTCAACGCAGTCAGTGGCCATTACGCCTGGTGGCGTCTTGTAGGGCAACACCAAATTGATTCCAGTTTGCTCGGTAGGCGGCTATCCTTCGTACAGTGCCCCAACTCTGGTTCATTCCTTTCGGCTTTCACCACTGTCAGTCATACGAGCCTGAGACTCCGGATGTCCGTCCCGCAGCAAAGTTTTTCCATTTATTGTTGTTTCCGTAACATGTGCGATTTTTTACATAGACAGGGGTGTCGGCCCTGTGCTAAAACCCCCAACCTGGAGGACCAGAGTACCAGCTTTTGTCTAACCCCTACCTACGCAGACCAGTCCAGCTTGGTTGAACCTACCAGGAGTAAATCTCCCACTGGCATAGCTCTGGGGATTGTCAGGGTACACAAGCTGCCATACCGCTACAAGGTATAGGTACCCTTGATGGCAGAAAAATATGGAACGCTTCACGAATTTGCGTGTCATCCACTTCTATTGAACTGGTAATATGCATAATGTGTTTAGTGACTTGGATGCAATGTTTCTCACTTGCTCCTGTATCTGTTCATGATAAAGCTCTTGGCCTGTTCGTACGTTATACTTGTATCAGGCCGAGGTAGCCTTCCACATTGCTTTGCAAATCTGTCAGATTCTTCATTGCCAGGAGTGTTGCAATGAGATGGGATTCACTGTATCACAACTCGTCTAAAACGCTGACACAATTTGTTGAGTTATGTTCTCAGGCCAGTGTCGTGTGAAATTCTAATCCACATATATAAATTAAAAAGTAAATGTAAAGCCTAACAAATAACTTCAATAAAAGGAAAGAAGAGTGGTAAAGAACAGTGCTGTCACAATGACTGTACTCGAAATCCCCCATGTTTTCTAATTTGTCTGCAAATTATAACGTTCCACGTTGATAGTAAAAGCCTACTGCAGCATACACGCGTTTCCACAACACAATAAAACGTGTACTGCCTTTCTAAGAAAAACCTTGAGATACGCAAGCTGACCTATATTTAATATTCCATTCATGTCATTTTATACACTAAGTTAACATAAACGAAAAGACAGATGAACTTAGGATAGAGAGAAGGGAGGGCTGAAAGCAGGAACGCATACAACACTAAACACGCGTCTCGCTATACAATTAAAGTCATCACGCGTGTAAGGCCACAAGCACTAATTTTTTTTCAAATCGACAGTGATAAAAAACACTACCCATACGAGAGTTAGGTTTTAAAAACCTGAAAAACGCTTATTAGGAAACATGACATTATACTGGTTTACGTTTGAAAGCCTGACAGTACCCAGACACCACATCGTATTCGAAGTGAACAGGAGGTAGAAGAAAATGCATATTTTGAACGCAGCCCCTTAGCCCCATAAAATTTATATAGTTGGGTTCCTTAGAACTTTCTGACAAAGAATATGTTAAACGTTACGCAAATAGTCTAGGAATTAACAAATTATAGCCAAAAGAAATAGTGAGGGTGTCAGACAACCCCAAAATCAGAATCGCTCAGTGGCAGATTTTGACACCACCATTGTACGGGAAATAGGCCAACATGTTACCTCCTATTTGATTGGCGGAAAGTAAATGTAAGGCTAAACACGATTAGTCGGACTATAAATACTATCTTTTGTTGTTAGGGGAGACGGAAGGAAGGGTACTTTTTTCAAACGCTTGTGTAAACATGGCTCGATTGGTTAGACCCGCCAATATAGTCAATTAGAAGCGTTAGTTCAGCACCACATTTTCAAATAAACTTACTAAAGAACCAGTGCGTTGAGCGCCAGTGCATATTTTTCTAAATAAAAGCCTGGGACATCGGCAGATCGAAATTGTGCTATATTCATTGCCAGTCAACGTAACTGTGTATTATTCCATGAATTGTGGGACCGTGGTCCTAAAGTTATTGAGCAGCACCTGGTCTGAGCTTTGCTGAATCTAGAGGTTGACAGCATACTCCTGGGTCCAGATAGTGACCAGTGCGGTGTCTCCAGAACACAGGGGAGCAATCGAGCAGAGGAGTCTTTTCCTGCCGCCATCACGAAAGTTGTGGCCAGAGGAGCTCAACATTATGTGTCCCCTCAAAAATTGACATTATAGTAAAACAGAGGAACAATACCTTGTTTAAATTGACAGGAACTGTGAAATTTTCCCCATACTATTTCCAAGATAAACAAACACTTGAAGTCATGATGACAAATAACAACATAACTTGAAAAACAAAACCAGTATTACCTCATAGTACTACTACACAACTGACACACATAGGATAATATTAATAAAATATGTCACTACAAGGTTCATATTGATAAATTCTGTACATATAAATTGTGATTACATTTGATTGTGATTCCTGGTTCACTTTGTAGTTGAATCAGGATATATAATAGTGAAAGTAATTAATACATATATATTTGAAACTTTACCAGTGACTCATTTAAGATAGTCTTATAGAGTGTTAATTGTGTGTGAGTGTCACAGTGTTGTCAAGTGTGGTGGAATAAATTAAATTGTTTATCTGTCTGTTGTTGTTGTGACTTACACTTCATCATTTACATAACCCTAGACATTCAACGTTGTCATCACAATATTCCAGAATAATTCTGACTGAGGTATAAATGTGGTAGCAAGTAAGGTTATCTGTAAAAACACTACACCTATTAGATACAGATACCTTCACAGCTGATCTCAGTCAATACACTAAGTCCCCTATAAGTATTTATATCATCCCACTTTACCACATATATTGGGGTCTCGCTCCCGGGATTTTGAATCTTTCCCTATTATAAATATTGGGGGTAATTCACTATTGGGAATAATAAGAATTAAAAGGTATCCTTGGGTGGAAATAAATAACGTTGAGCTCTCAGTGCCTGTGGTGTCCTTGGATAAGTAATTATAGATTGTATTGTTTAGTTAGACATTACATACATTTACCTGCTAGAAAATGGCGGACCTGGCCAAATTTCGATCTGCTGCTGTACAGACTGCGAAAGAGTTAGGAATGGACGGGCAAATTATGATTGCTTATGTCACTGCTGAATGTGACAAATATATTGAACGGGAAGAAAGAAGATTAGAAAAAGAGGCCGAAAGAAAGTTAGAGGCTGAAAAGGAAATTAAGAAGATACAATTTGAGGCTGAGGCTGAGACTAAGAGGTTACAGGCTGAGGCTGAGACTAAGAGGTTACAGGCTGAGGCTTAGACTAAGAGGTTGCAGATTGAGGCTGAGGCTAAGAAATTGGAAGCAGAAGAAAGAAGATTGACTGCAGAAAGAGAAGAGAAGAAATTAGCTGCAGAAAGGGAAGACAAGCGATTAGCTGCAGAGAGGGAAGCAGAAAAGGAGGAGAAGAGATTACAAAGGGAACATGAGTTACGACTAAGGGAGTTTGAGTTTCAAGGCCATGCTCCTGAAAATGGTGCCAGTCCCTTTACCTCTGATGCCACTGCTAGTCAGGGAGCCTCAACCTCAGCTATGAATTTTCATTTAGATCATTTTGTTGAGAAAGACGATGATATTGAGAGCTATCTAAATAGATATGAACTATTAGCTACCACGTATGGGTTAGAGAGAGAAAGGTGGAGCTTAAAGTTATCTCAAGGGCTTCGTGGGGCAGCTTATGAAGTTTTTGCCAAAATGAGCAGAGGTGATCAGGAAAATTATGACATGCTAAAGCAGGCTCTTTTGTTAAGATATGAAAAGAACGCAGAATTTTATAAGAAAAAATTTAGGAATGCTAAACTACTGTCAGGTGAAACCTATCACCAGTTCTCTGCACGGTTAGAGACATACTTGGAGAAATGGACTTCTCTGGGGAAAACCCAAGATCTTAAGGAAATGGTCCTTATAGAACAACTAAGAGAGTCCATGGCTCCAGACCTGAGAAAGTTTCTCATGGAACAAGGTGCAGAGAGGCTGGGTGAGTTGCTAAATGTTGCAGAAAGGTATCAAGCAGCTCAGGCAGAGGTATCAGGTAATAAAAAGAAACAGGTAGAAAATTTTAGGGCACCACAGAACTTTAATAAATTTGATCCTAGAGATCAAAACAAAGGTAAGCACCAATTTGATAGGCCACGGTATGACAATAAAAATAAAACCCCACAATTCGATGAAAGGAAATATGATGAAAGAAAATCTTTCAACCAAAAAAGGAGGTGGTGTAAGAATTGTAAGATGAACAATCATGACACTGACCATTGTAGAAGGAAACCTCCTCATTGTGCTGCTATGACATCTGGAAAAAAGGAAAAAAAGGTCAAACCTGCAGAACTACAGGAACCATACCACCCCCCAGTGTGTGAAGATGTCATCTGTAATGGTGTCACTATAAGGTGTTTATATGATACCGGTTTAGATTACGATTCCGTTGTGAGTTCTCACCTGGTGCAGGCCGATCAATACACCACAGAAACAGTGGAGATTCAAACTGCAACCAAGGATGTAGCTACCATGACACTTCCCGTCGCCCGGATAAAGGTGAAAACGCGATATGTGGAAGGAATCATAAAAGCAGCAGTGATAAATGAGCCAATCTACCCTCTGATATTGGGGTGTAGATATGTCTTCTTGGGGAATCCCAAGAGACCTGTGATATTGGCAACAGTGCAGACCAGATCACAGTCTAAAAAGGAGGAGGATAATCCAATAAATACTCATCCAGATGAGATGAGGAAGGCACAGGCTGAGGACAAAACACTCAAGCCGTGTTTCAAGAAGTTGCCCAAATCTCATACACCTCCAGGCAAGGGAGAGTTTTATATGAAGAACAAGCTGATATATAGGAAGGCTGGATCTGAATCCAATGGTCACGGACAGCTGGTCCTTCCCACTTCATATAGGACTAAAGTGTTGGAACTAGGGCATGCGATTCCCTTCAGTGGTCATATGGGGATCAGCGCAACAGGACAGCGTATAGCTTGTCACTATTTCTGGCCAGGAATAACTGAAGATATCAAACGATATGTAAAATCCTGTCCAGAGTGCCAACGAGTAGCACCTAAACATTGGACTGCACCAGCAACTCTGGGGGAAATGCCCATAGTGGGAACACCCTTTGAGAGAGTTGCCGTGGATCTTGTGGGACCTCTCACCCGAACCAAGAGAAGGAACAGCTACATTCTGACTCTGGTGGACACTTGTTCTATGTGGGGAGAGGCGGTAGCCCTGTCATCGATTGATTCTAAACATGTGGCAGAGGCATTGCTCACAATTTTCACAAGGTTAGGCTTTCCCAATCAAATCTTGACTGATAATGGCTCTCAGTTCAAGGGGAAACTAATAGAAGAAGTTTTCAGGATCTTCCAGGCCAAACACTTCCATTGTAGTGTGTACCATCCCCAAGGGAACGGCCAAGTGGAAAGATTTAATGGCACGTTGATGTCGATCCTGAGAAAGTTGGCACACGAAAAACCAGATACATGGGACCAGTACCTTCACGCCGCCCTCTTTGCTTATCGGGAGGTACCCCATAGTTCAACCGGAATGGCCCCGGCAACATTATTATTTGGAAGGCCAATAAAAGGTCCACTGGAAGCGCTGTTAAGAACGTGGACTGATGAAAAGGCAGAGGAAAATATTACATCCTCATACCAATATGTGAATGAGCTGACCACTCGTTTAAAAACTGGCTGGAAACTTGCCAATGAAAATTTGAAACAAGCCAGGAAGAAACATGCTGCCTATTATAACAGGAAGGCTAAAGACAGAGATTTGGCTGTGGGAGAGAAGGTACTGCTTCTTCTCCCCGGTAGTCAGAATAAGTTACAAATTGGATGGCAAGGTCCATATACAGTTCTAGAGAAGGTGTCTAGAACCAATTATAAGATAGATAAGAAGGGGAAAGAAAAAATCTATCATGTGAATCTCCTGAAGAAATATTTGGAAAGAGAAAATCAGGAAGAGACACACTTGTTGACCTTGTCCATTGCCATGGAGATGAAAAAGGAACCACTTTCATCATTTGAATATCCATTACACCCCTGTGAGACAGCGGCACAGGTGAAAATCAGTACACATTTAACGAAAACTCAAAAGAAGAGAGTACAACAGGTTCTAGATAATCATGCAGAGGTGTTAACAGACCGACCGGGGCATACAAACTTATTGGAATATGATATGAAACTGATAGACCCCACACCTGTCTGTATGAAACCCTATTCGATTCCTTTTGCTAAGGAGAAAGCTTTGAAGGAAGAGATAGACTATTTGTTGAAGGAAGGAATTATTTCACACAGTGAATCTTCGTATAGTTCCAGTGTTGTACTCTTAAGGAAACCCTCTGGAGAACATAGACTCTGTATAGATTACAGGAGACTGAATGCTATTACAGAAGGACAGGTGGATCCATTGCCGGATACAAATCAGTTGTTTGCCAGACTAAATAAAGCTAAATATTTCTCAAAAGTGGATCTGAGTAAAGGATACTATCAGATTCCAGTAAAGCCTGAGGTTAGACCATACCTAGCTTTTAGTACCTCAGAGGGACACTATGAGTTTAACAGATTGCCATTTGGATTGAAGAATGCGCCTAGTGTCTTCTCTAGAATGATGAGAAAATTATTGGACCCTCTGAATAATCCATGTATCACAAATTTCATGGATGATATCCTTATAGCAACAGAAACATTTGAGGAACACATTGACTCTCTGAACATGCTGTTTAATCGACTTAGAGAAGCGAATTTAACAGCCCGACCAACCAAATGTTGCGTTGGATGTAAAGAATTAGAATTCTTGGGACACACAGTTTATCAGGGAAACATGACCCCTGACCCAAAGAATTTAGAGAAACTAAAGAAAGCCCCGAGACCACAAACCAAGAAAGACGTGAGATCCTTTGTCTCATTATGTGGTTTCTACCAAAAGTATATCAAAAACTTTAATTCCATATGTGCACCGTTAACTGATTTGACACGTAAGGGAAATCCAGATCGAATTACATGGACACCACAATGTGAAATGGCTTACCAAGAATTGAAGGAAAAGCTCACAAGTAAACCTATTTTGAAATTACCTGACTTAAGTCAAGAATTCATTGTAAGGACGGATGCCAGTAATATTGGGTTAGGTGCGACTCTGCTACAGAAATCAGATGCATTGGATGGGGAATTAAGCCCAGTGGCATATGCTAGCAGAAAGTTGAATAAAGCTGAAACCAACTACTCAACTAGCGAAAAAGAATGTCTTGCAGTAATATGGGCGATAAAGAAATTCAATATTTATCTGTATGGGAAGGCATTTAAGTTGCAAACGGATCACAAACCCTTGTCGTTTCTAGCGCAGGCTAGACATGAAAATTCTAGATTACTCCGTTGGTCATTACTGATGCAGCCATTTGAGTTTAGCATAGAGTATATAAGTGGAAAAACAAATCTGGGAGCGGATTTTTTAAGCCGCCATCCGTGTGATGAGAATCACCCTAAGCCCCAGGAATAATAATAAATTTCTCTATGTGTATATAGAATTATAGACTGACATATAACGTCTGTTTTAAGTGGGGAGAATTTGTCGTGTGAAATTCTAATCCACATATATAAATTAAAAAGTAAATGTAAAGCCTAACAAATAACTTCAATAAAAGGAAAGAAGAATGGTAAAGAACAGTGCTGTCACAATGACTGTACTCGAAATCCCCCTTGTTTTCTAATTTGTCTGCAAATTATAACGTTCCACGTTGATAGTAAAAGCCTACTGCAGCATACACGCGTTTCCACAACACAATAAAACGTGTACTGCCTTTCTAAGAAAAACCTTGAGATATGCAAGCTGACCTATATTTAATATTCCATTCATGTCATTTTATACACTAAGTTAACATAAACGAAAAGACAGATGAACTTAGGATAGAGAGAAGGGAGGGCTGAAAGCAGGAACGCATACAACACTAAACACGCGTCTCGCTATACAATTAAAGTCATCACGCGTGTAAGGCCACAAGCACTAATTTTTTTTCAAATCGACAGTGATAAAAAACACTACCCATACGAGAGTTAGGTTTTAAAAACCTGAAAAACGCTTATTAGGAAACATGACATTATACTGGTTTACGTTTGAAAGCCTGACAGTACCCAGACACCACATCGTATTCGAAGTGAACAGGAGGTAGAAGAAAATGCATATTTTGAACGCAGCCCCTTAGCCCCATAAAATTTATATAGTTGGGTTCCTTAGGACTTGCTGACAAAGAATATGTTAAACGTTACGCAAATAGTCTAGGAATTAACAAATTATAGCCAAAAGAAATAGTGAGGGTGTCAGACAACCCCAAAATCAGAATCGCTCAGTGGCAGATTTTGACACCACCATTGTACGGGAAATAGGCCAACATGTTACTTCCTATTTTATTGGCGGAAAGTAAACGTAAGGCTAAACACGATTAGTCGGACTATAAATACTATCTTTTGTTGTTAGGGGAGACGGAAGGAAGGGTACTTTTTTCAAACGCTTGTGTAAACATGGCTCGATTGGTTAGACCCGCCAATATAGTCAATTAGAAGCGTTAGTTCAGCACCACATTTTCAAATAAACTTACTAAAGAACCAGTGCGTTGAGCGCCAGTGCATATTTTTCTAAATAAAAGCCTGGGACATCGGCAGATCGAAATTGTGCTATATTCATTGCCAGTCAACGTAACTGTGTATTATTCCATGAATTGTGGGACCGTGGTCCTAAAGTTATTGAGCAGCACCTGGTCTGAGCTTTGCTGAATCTAGAGGTTGACAGCATACTCCTGGGTCCAGATAGTGACCAGTGCGGTGTCTCCAGAACACAGGGGAGCAATCGAGCAGAGGAGTCTTTTCCTGCCGCCATCACGAAAGTTAAGCCTCTGTGGCCAGAGGAGCTCAACATTATGTGTCCCCTCAAAAACTGACATTATAGTAAAACAGAGGGACAATACCTTGTTTAAATTGACAGGAACTGTGAAATTTTCCCCATACTATTTCCAAGATAAACAAACACTTGAAGTCATGATGACAAATAACAACATAACTTGAAAAACAAAACCAGTATTACCTCATAGTACTACTACACAACTGACACACTGTTACGTGCAGTCTTTGATATATTACAATATAATACATTTGTATGCTTGTTATGTTCGCAAATATTTTGTAAACAAAATAGATACTTTTTAGTGCTTAAGGAAAAGTCATTATTGAGTTACTTCCCTTGAAAGGAGTGTCGTCACTTTCAATCGAACTCCGCGGATGAATCCAGTTTTACTGCGATTTATTCTTTGTTTGGGTAGAAATAGGTTGTTCTTGCTTCAGTGTATCTATGGCCTGAATTTATGTGTATTGTTTGTCTGGGTAGGACGAGTCTGTCTTATATCTGTATATCTTTACATATCTAAGTCGAACTATATGGTCTTTTGTCGTTAGAAAGGTCAAAGGGCTGTTCGGCGGATGTGTCGCTAGAGAGGTGTGATTTGGCTTCGTCCTGATGGGGCTGTGATTTTTGTGTAGCGGCTTGTCGCCGGAAAAAGTGATCTCAGTATTTATGGGGAAAGTGATAGTCGTCTAGACCTATCGTGTATGCTTTACCCCAGTGTTTATTCTTATTGCCAAGGAATGGCAGAATCATATTTCTGATACCAAGGTAACAAAAGATTCTCCTTATGAACTCTCTTACGAAGCCACCGTTTTTCGATAGGCACGATTTGTACGTCTGAGAGAATATATTTAACTAGATGAAGATGACATTCATTCCTAGCAGCACTATATCTTGTATGATGAAGTCAATTGTATCATGATAGAATCTACAGAGCTATGAGAACATTTAATGAATGACTAACTTTAATACAGATTCATTATCTGTATCCAAACGTGAGTGACAGCTCACGAGAGAAGCCATCTTGTATCCAAATATTTTGTGACTTTCAAGAAGAGAAAGGGATACCCCGTATTATCGCTTGATGAGTCCAGAGATCACTGCTACACATGAGAACCCAGTACTAGCGGTTCAATATGATTATATGAAAAATATGTGCTGAATATTATTTCAAGGAATCTTCGTTAGACGAGGTTAGGTCTAGAAGCCATCTTGAATGTTGTTTATAATCTGACGTGCTTTGTCAGTAAACTCAGATGATATATATATATATGGGCAATACTGAGTGCTTGTCTACTGACAGTCCATTATGCTATTATTCTACATGAGTGCCCATGTATCATTGCAAGACCATTTATCCACTGTACTATGATGTATTATGCCAACCTGTGATTTGTCACTATTCGTGCTGTCGAGTGTGTACGTCCAATTAAACTGTAGCAAAGGTACACAGTCGTTGGTGTCGATGACTTCCAGCCATACATGAGTGTGAGAAAAAGACCATTTGTCAACACCACGAACTCTTCTTATCATTCGCATAGTATACTCACAATCTATGTCTACACACCACTGCGTAGGTCGAGTTGACATTCCATACTCAAACCACAAGCAACACAACAACACAGCATGTAGCTCTGGTGATGTTCTAGTGAGCTTATATTTATCAACTGATAATGAGCAAAGAAAATAGAGTTATCAACTAGAGACTTTATCAACTGGTGGACCAGCTTTCTGGGTTTGACCTCGCAGAAGTTAAGAAGTCAACAGACTACCGATACCAGACCATTTCCTGTGGCTGATACGACACACTGCAGTATTGGTTTGCTCTTTGTCAACACTTCGTCACGTGACCTGTCAAGTGAATGCAGTATGTAGGTCAGCGTTGTTGACATTTTTACATTAGACATTACAGAGTTTCACAGAACAGTTGGATCAATTCTTGTCAATATTAACAGGAAGACAGTATTATTGAACTAAGAAGTCCTATTTTCATCGATGGATCTTCTTGTTTTCTATATATGAACTTTAATATTTAAGGCCAGAATGTTTAATTGAATAAAGTGGCAGTTTGTTTATTTTCATAAAAATAACTTTGCCATTACTGTAAAACTGAGCCTATTTTGCAACACATACTATTATACACATAATTTATATATTTATGTTTACATGTTATTTGTTTGTATAATATATATTAGTTTATATGTCAGCGGGTTGTGTTTAGGTTGGGCGGTGTCCTCACAACAGAATATCCCACGTCATAGAGGGTCCGTTGTGGGCGTTTTCTTTAGGTGCAATTTCCTTAATTGGAAATTTGCTTGCAACAACTAGTTGCTATTTGTGTTAGCTGTGAAGACTGTAATTATTGTTATTTTTGTAATATTTCTTTGTTCTTTAGTTTTGTTTTGATTTGTTTGTAATTTGTTGGTCTACCTTTACTATCTTTCAGTTCTATTCACAATTTATATTCATATACTGTGACGTCATTTGTGTTGTTATTCCTTTGCAGATTCAGTGATTACTTTCATTGATTTCCCTATTTGATTTATTTGATTTCTGCAAACGTTTTCGTATTGTCAGTCTTATTTGTACTTTATGTATTCTGTTGGTTGACATATGTTTTATATAGGTATATTTCATAAGACACTATTGCTTGTGCACTGCACTTGGATTATAGTATAAACCAGTACTTGATTATTATTACTGTTATACAAGACCTTATTAAGGCTTGTGACCCACATAGTTTGGGATAGTGTACTGATTAATCAAGTCATTAAGAACTTGTGGTATTATTATTATTTCAGGTGATTAGTATTATTGTTAGACATCATGTCTACATTAGAATACTTCATTATACAAGGGAAAGCCCTTGATAAGACTGGTCAACAATTAGAAGAATGGGCAGTTGCTCAATATGACAAAGCATTAGCTGCAGAAGAGAAAAAAGCGGCTGCTGCTGAAGAGAAAAAAGCTGCTGCAGAAGAGAGAAAAGCTCTGGCTGAAGAGAAAAGATTAGAAAAAGAAGCTGATGCTGCTGCTGAACTAAAGAAATTGCAGATGCAGGTGGAGGAAAGGAGATTTGAAGCTGAACAAAAAAAATTAGAAAGAGAAGCTGCTGCTGAACAAAAAAGATTAGACAGTGAAGCTGAACAAAAAAAATTAGAAAGAGAAGCTGCTGCTGAACAAAAAAGATTAGACAGGGAAGCTGAACAAAAAAGATTAGAAGCTGAAGAGAAAAAAGCAATAAGAGAACATGAATTTGAGTTAGAGAAATTGAGATTGACAAGTATGAGTAATGTTAATCAGGCATCTAGTGGTAATGGTAAACCTTCTACTTACAAGGTTAAGGTTCCACCGTTCAATCAGTCCAGTGACGATATTACATTCTGGCTGGATAGATTTGAACGTTCTTGTCGTACACATAATGTGGATAAATCACAATACGCTAATCAATTAGCAGAAAACTTGAAAGGTGAATCTTTGACTAGATTATGCCTTGTAGGAGAAGCAGATAAGGATAATTATGATGTCATTAGGGCGGCTTTGATAAAAAAATACCAGCTAAGTGAGGAAGGCTATCGCCTTTTGTTTAAGACGATGGTGCCTGAGACAGGTGTAGAATTCTCAGAATTCATTGCAAAGGCACGTCTCACAGTTGATCGTTGGATTGAGCTTTCCAAAACAGAAAAAACGTATGAAGGACTTATGGATTTGTTGCTCAGAGATAAGATTATGTCATGTGTGAACAAACCATTCCTTGAATTTATACATGAGCGTAAACCCAAATCTCTAAAGGAAATGGAAGAATATTGTTCCCAATATGTCACTGCACACCCCGACGTGACTTTTGGCAACACTAAGATTAAGGAGAGTATGCCAGTTGCTTCAGCAACACCATACAATCCCAATTATTCACACAGATTTCAGGGACCTCAAAACAGATTTGATAAAAAAGGTAACCATAATAGTTATCAAAACCAAGGTAACCAATCATTTCAGGGTTCTTCTTCAAAGAACTGGAGACGAGCTGATAGCTCTCGACACAGGGGTGGTCATAATTATAGGAATTTCCGTAGAGGAAGTAATTATAGAAACTATCAGGGTTATCCGTCTTGGAGTCAACAAGATCATAATTACAGAGATACTCATTATAATGAATATGATAATGGTAACCAAGAGAACTATGACTCAAACCCAAATAGGGGTTACAATAGAGGTAACAATAACTACAGAGGTGATAATAACCGAGGTAGATCTCAAAACAAAAGACATAAACCACATTTTCAGGCAAACTCTGCACAACAAGAGTCCCATGAAGCCTATAAACAGAGTAAAGATAATAATGATGCTAGTAATATGGCATGTGCCGCTTTTGATTTTGGGAGAGCATCTCAGTGCCCCCAATGCAAAACATTATTTGAGCCAACCACAGTGTCTACTTTAAGCTGTGGCCATCCTCTTCCTGCTCTTCCTGCATCAGTCGCGCATGATGGAAGAGGTTCTCTTGTCTTACATAAGGGTTTAGTGAATAACAATCCAGTCTCTGTGCTATTTGATTCTGGATGCACCACAATTGGTGTTAGGCAGTCACTCGTAGATCCTTCCCGTGCCACTGGACAAGTAGTCAAATGTGTAACATTTGGCGGCACATTAGAGAAATACTCTACTGCTATCATTAGGATTGCTACTCCTTTCTTTACAGGAGATGTACACGCATGTCTTCTTCCGAATCCGATCGCTGACCTCATCATCGGTCGCATTCATGGAGTCAAAGAATGCACTCCGCAACAAATTTCCGCGTGGGAAAGGCAAAACATGCAGATTGCTAACGCTGTAGTCACTAGAGCTCAGGCTCTTAATATGCCTCAAACTTCATCTACTGAAGATAATGAAGTGCATAACCAAGATAATCCCTTGGTAATTTCTCGTGACTCGTTTATAAAACAGCAAGAAGATGATCCCACTCTGAAGAAATTCTTCATTCTTGCAACTAAAGGTGATCCGAATAAAGACACAAGTCGTAAATCGTGGATTACAAAGAAGAATGGCGTACTTGTACGTATGGTTCAAGACTCCATTACGTCAAGTCATTCTCAAATCCTGGTTCCCAAGAATTTGAGAGTTAAAATTTTGCAGCACGCTCACGACTCTCAGTGTGCTGGACACATGGGTTTTTCCCGTACTAAGTCAAGAGTCCTTGCGGCTTTCTTTTGGCCATTGGTAAACAAGGACATACGGATTTATTGTCGATCTTGTAAAGTATGTCAGGAAGTTAAATCCAAAGGTCCACGGCATGCTGCACCCATTCAGGCGGCGGACATTCCTATTCGGCCGTTTCAAAAAATGGCCATAGACATTATTGGTCCATTTAAGATCAAGTCTGCCAGAGGACATCAGTTTATCTTGACGTGTGTTGATATGTGCACACGTTGGCCAGAGGCTATTCCTCTGAAGAGCATTACTACTGCTGATATTGCAGATGCTCTTTGGCTTATATTTTCTCGTCTGGGGTTCCCCGGAGAGATATTGTCAGACCATGGCACCCAACTAATATCAGATACCATGTCTCAAGTAATGTCTACTCTGCAGATAGATAGATCTTTAAGTAGTATCTACCATCCAATGTCTAATGGTATGGTCGAACGCCTTAATAGAACACTTAAAAACTTACTGGGGAAGATAACTGAGGATCATCCTCAAGACTGGGACAGAGTTTTACCTGCGGCCCTCTTCGCTTACAGAGAGGTACCCAATGAACATACAGGATTTTCTCCCTTTGAACTCGTCTTTGGCGCGCGTCCGCGTGGCCCTATGTCGTTGCTTCACGATCTCATAACATCTGACAATATTGACGATGACACAAAGTCATCCTACGAATATGTCATCGCGTTGAGACAAAAGATTATCGAAGCATGCAAATTAGCAACTTCTTCTTCTGAATTTGCGAAACAGAAGGCAAGGCAATTTGCCAATAAGAAGAGATGCTTACGACAACTTTGTCCTGGTGACAAAGCATTTGTATTACTACCTTGTAGGGAAAACAGATTACTTATTTCTTGGAAAGGTCCGTACGATATAATATCGAAAATTTCCGATGTCGACTATATTGTCGATATTGATGGGAAGCATAAAACCTTCCACATCAATATGCTTACTGAATTCCATGAACGTCCGGATTATTTGCAACCCATTTTCCAAGCAACGGACAATTCTCCAGCACAACATGGTCATTACTCATCACTGTCCGTGATACAGGATGAGGAAACAAGTTTTTCAGATGTAAATCTTCCTCTTCCAATGATCCCACTTCATTCTAGTGAATCATGGAAGAACGTTACTGTCTCTCCTGATTTGTCTCTAGGAGAACAGCGACAAGTTTCAACTATGTTGCAAACATTTCAGGATGTACTCACTGACATCCCTGGACAAACTCATGTCATTGAACATGACATTGTTCTAACTGACCATACTCCTATTAGGGTTAGACCTTATCCTATACCTATACATTTTCAAGCACAGGTCGAGAAAGAGTTGGATGAGATGATAGATTTGAAAATAATCGAACCATCCACCTCTGCATATTCTTCGCCGATGGTTATTGTTCGTAAAAAAGACAATAACATACGTCTTTGCGTTGACTATCGAAAATTGAATCAAGTAACGAAGTTCGATGCCGAACCTATGCCTTTACTGGAAGAGCTACTTACTCGACTCTCCAAATCTCATTTTTTCACTAAACTTGATTTGTCTAAAGGATATTGGCAAGTTCCTTTATCTGAACGCGCCAAACCTCTCACGGCTTTTTCAACACCTAGAGGTTTGTTCCAATGGAATTTTATGCCTTTCGGTCTTATGAACGCACCAGCTACATTCGTACGCATGATGCGCCGAATCCTATCTTATCGGTCAGATGTCATTGCATATCTAGACGACATCTGTCTTTTCAGCGATACTTGGGAAGATCACTATTCAGGGTTAGATGAATTGCTGTCTACTTTGCGTGAGCACAACCTGACAGCGAAACCCTCTAAAGCCTATATTGGTTTTAGCGAAATTTCTTTCCTAGGCCACCGAGTTGGTCATGGTTTCCTAAAGACAGAGGACCATAATACTAGTAAGATACTTAACATCTCAATCCCTAAGACTAAAAAACAGGTGAGAAGTCTGTTAGGTCTTATTCAATTTTATGGCAGATTCATTCAGAATCTATCCTCTATCATGGCACCTCTTTCAACACTTCTAAAGAAAGGTTCGCCTAATGTGGTCCACTGGTCTCAGGAATGCCAATGCTCTCTGGATAAGATTAAAACATTGTTTTCAACACCACCTATTTTAGTGCTACCTACTAAAGATAAGACATTCGTTCTTCGTAGTGACGCTTCATCCACTGGGATTGGAGCGGCACTAATGCAAGAGTACTCTGGAACTCTGCATCCTGTAATGTATATTTCCAGAAAACTTAATGCGGCAGAAAGGAATTATTCGGTTTTAGACCGTGAGCTATTAGCTATGGTTTGGTCGATCCTCAAACTACAGAGATTCCTTCTAGGCGCACATTTCATAGTAGAAACCGACCAAAAAGCTCTTACTGCTATACAGAGTAAGAATTTGAAGAGCTCGAGGTCTACTCGATATGCAATTGCTCTTCAACCTTTTCATTTCTCTGTGCGAGCTATTCGTGGATCAGATAATGTGATGGCAGACATTCTGTCAAGATGCCCACATGATTCCACATAACTATTAGGGCTTAGACTTCTTGATATGTCTAGTTTATAGTAGTTCCTTTCTATATCAATAGATACACATTTCTAATTTAATAATATAATGATTGTATCACTACTTAGCGGTTCATTGATGTTTATTCACCGCTGTGCTTTGATGATTTTTTCTTCATAAATCATAAATTTAAGATATCTAATACGAAATGATGGTATGAATTTTTTAGGCATTGTGTAATTGCCAGAATTGTATTATACTTTGATGACACCTTCCTGGAAAAATTTACTTGTAGAGAAATAATTTCTCTCAGTTTATGAGATACATTCTCACCAGTCGCTCCATAAGTCGACTTAGCCTCATATTAGGCGTTATATTTATTCCTGATATTTTCATCTGCGCATTATTCATGCGTTGTGAGCCTATTGTACGTTGCTCCTAGATGTATTTCAAAAAAAAAAATGTTCCATTTTTTTCCCGGGAGGTGTGGTAAGACTGTTACGTGCAGTCTTTGATATCTTACAATATAATACATTTGTATGCTTGTTATGTTCGCAAATATTTTGTAAACAAAATAGATACTTTTTAGTGCTTAAGGAAAAGTCATTATTGAGTTACTTCCCTTGAAAGGAGTGTCGTCACTTTCAATCGAACTCCGCGGATGAATCCAGTTTTACTGCGATTTATTCTTTGTTTGGGTAGAAATAGGTTGTTCTTGCTTCAGTGTATCTATGGCCTGAATTTATGTGTATTGTTTGTCTGGGTAGGACGAGTCTGTCTTATATCTGTATATCTTTACATAACTAAGTCGAACTATATGGTCTTTTGTCGTTAGAAAGGTCAAAGGGCTGTTCGGCGGATGTGTCGCTAGAGAGGTGTGATTTGGCTTCGTCCTGATGGGGCTGTGATTTTTGTGTAGCGGCTTGTCGCCGGAAAAAGTGATCTCAGTATTTATGGGGAAAGTGATAGTCGTCTAGACCTATCGTGTATGCTTTACCCCAGTGTTTATTCTTATTGCCAAGGAATGGCAGAATCATATTTCTGATACCAATGTAACAAAAGATTCTCCTTATGAACTCTCTTATGAAGCCACCTGTTGGGCCGTTTCTTCTAGAGGTAAAGACCTTCATTACGCGAATGGTTTTCTCAATGAAAATATTTCAGAAAATGTTCTTAAGTTGAAACGAACTCCAACAAGTAGTAGTCAATTTCAATTCAGGACTGCACGCAAGTCGCTCGTGAAAGTACATGTTATTTATTGACACGATACAAACGGGAATACACAAGACGATCATGGTTACAGGTTACAGATGCAAATGTCATACTTTAAAGTTGCTGATCCTACTCTAAAATTCTTGGAGATTCTTCAACAATCAAGTCCTCTTCTATACTAGTGAGCTGAGGATTATTTCTGTTCTCCGCCAATATATATTTACAATGAAGTCCGTTGACCTTCTTCCAAGGACGTCTATCGTAGTAAACGGCTTCATGTTCAAGGATCAATCTTTGATATCATACCCGTAAAATTCCCAGACTTTCTTCATACAATACTTATGTAGCATATATTTGTAAACATCCAAATAAAGTCATCCACAACAATACAACCAGGTTAGAGTTCTGTGTTGGCTAACCTCTCTTTATCCATGCCACGACTTTGGCATTGACAAAATACGGCATATAAAATATGTGAAGCATACAAATCATTTAACTTTGTTTCCTCGTAGGAATTCTCCCTCTACGGTAATTCAAAAGGGCTAACGACTCCGTCTGTCCATTCTAGGAAGGACATACTGTGATGACTTCCCGCTAGACCAGAACTATGAGCGGCCTTATACATTAATTTACTCAATAAACATTCAATGACATGGGGCGACACTTACATGATACTTCTACTCTCGGCTGCATCATGAACCAGTAGAGATCATACAAAATAATGGCTTCTTCCAAACTTGCCAATAAAATATTCCAAGAAATATATCTCGGACATAAACACAGTCCGTACTGCCCCGACTTCACATGACGTCACTATCCCCAAACTAGGTTACCCGTGCGTCCAAAGCAACTCACACTGCATTGTGCACGTCAGTGCGTGAATCAATCGAACGCTCAAATAATATAACTATATACAACTGGTGCGTACATTTGGCAGGACCGAAGACTACCCCCTTAGGTAATAAATGTACGTAACAGCTCCCTTATCACCTCCCCTTAAAAAAAATTAATTCTATTAATTTTTTTTTGAACTTAGTACCCGAGAGAGGTGAGTCAAAACTACAACAAGATATGAAATGCATAAAGTTATACCATATTAAGAAAAGAATATTAAACGAAATCAATATAACTAAAATGATAGTATGCATTAAAGCACACATCCACACTCGACCTAATTTGGAACGATGTGGTAATATTCGAAGTAAAAACAAGTTGAAAATGAAAAAGCCATTTAAAAAAATGATAATAAAATTCAACTAAGTTTTCAAAACAAAAAAATTTGAAACATATGATTTCAAAATGAAAATGAACAGCAACACTGATGATGATCAATGACAAGAGAATCAATAAAACAGAAAAAATTGAAATTACAATGTGCAAAAATGAAGCAATGTAAAATTAAACACTTTAAGAATCAACACCCTTAATGTTTTCTAACACTAGTATGGTTGACTAGTGATCTAACAGTGAGATATCATAACTAAGACCCGTGAATGCAGGCATTACGTGACAACTAAGAAAGTTAGTATGTGTGTGATCCATAATCAATTAAATATATTAAGTTGAATTATTCTAATTTATATATTTCTTAATTACTAAAAAAATAACCAGTTAACAATATATTCTAAATAATTACAATATCACTATCAATACGTCAATGTTCAGTTACGACTAGTTAGTAATCGACGAGACAATGTTCTCAATGTTCCATACACGATAAAATATATTCTCGAACACGATATGTAGTGTAATATGTTCCATAGGAATAACAAATGTATATTTGTCGCTCTTAACAATGTTACCATACTAATAAAAAGTCACTGTAGTACCAATGTTACCGTACTAATAAAATGTTACTCTAATACCACTGTTCCCGTTCTAATAAAATGTTACTATAGTATCAATGTTCACGTAGTAATAAAATGTTACCACACAAGAAGTAATGTTATAATCTATAAGTAAGTATATCATGAAAGTTATACTTATACGAATAATTAAGTTATATAAACAGTCTTTATAGATGTACAATCAATGATACTGTACGAAGTTATTCATGTTATCGGTGAGGATGTTTCAACATCTGGAAGTGGTTTAGTTTCGACAAGTTCGCTTGGGCATCTCGACAAACAGTCTGCGAACACATTCTTCACTCCAGGAATAGCTCGTATTTCAAAATTAAATGGTTGAAGAGCTATAGCGTAACGCGCTGACTTCGATGATTTAACGTTCTTCGTGTTCAGTGCGGTAAGAGCTTTTTGATCAGATTCCACCACAAAGTGTGAGCCGAGAAGGTAACGTTCCAGTTTTGTGATTGCCCACACTAATGCGAGGAGCTCTTTATCGAGAACGGAGTATTTGAGTTCGCTCTCCGTAAGTTTTCTCGACACGTACATCACCGGAAATAAGGTGCCGTTATATTTCTGCATCAAAACTGCAGCGATAGCGTAGGAAGAAGCATCACTGCGAAGAATGAAGGTGAGATTTTTGTTAGGTAACCTCAAAAAAGGTGCATTTGAAAAAAATTGTTTTATATAGTCTAACGCCGTTTGGTGATCCTGCGACCACTTTATTACATTAGATGTGCCTTTCTTCAGTAGAGACGACAAAGGTGCAGTTATAGTAGACAAATGAGGGATGAATTTTGAATAGAACTGTATTAGTCCTAAAAGCGACCTAACTTGTTTTTTTGTCTTAGGTGCTGAGATGTTTAAAATTTTAGAGACGTTACTGTCTTCTGTATACATGAAACCATGACCTATGCGGTGACCCAGAAATGAGATGTCATGAAAACCGACAAAAGCTTTTGAAGGTTTAGCTGTTAAGTTATAATCCCGTAAGGTAGAAAGTAAAGCTTTTAATCCATAAATATGTTCATCCCAAGAGTCACTGAAAAGACAGATGTCATCTATATAAGTAATGACATCGGGACGATGAGACAATATGCGGCGCATCATGCGTACAAAGGTAGCTGGCGCATTCATTAATCCGAATGGCATAAAATTCCATTGAAAAAGACCCCGTGGCGTCGAGAAAGCGGTGAATGGCTTTGCTTTAGGAGTAAGTGGCACTTGCCAATAGCCCTTTGAAAGGTCAAATTTCGAAAAGAATGTGGCATGAGATAATCTCTCCAATAAGTCGTCTAAAAGAGGTAATGGTTCCGCATCGAATTTTGTAACTTTGTTTAATTTCCTGTAATCTACGCAAAGACGTATATTGTTGTCTTTCTTCCTAATGATTACCATAGAAGAAGAATATGGTGATGAAGATGGTTCAATTATATTTAATTGGAGCATCTCATCCAATTCCTTATCAACCTTATCACGAAAGTGTAAAGGGATAGGATATGGGCGAACTCGAATAGGCGTATCGTCAGTCAGAATAATGTCATGTTGGATGACTGACGTATGACCTGGGATGTCAGTGAGGACATCCTCATACGAGTGTAGAATATTAGAGACTTGCTGACGTTGATCAGCCGAAAGAGTAGATGAGATTGTAACATCATTCCATTTCTCAGTGGAATGGAGTGGTACAACTGGTATTGGTAGTTGTACATCATCGAAAGAAGATTCTTCTTCTTGGATGACTGACAAACTAGAATAGTGTTGAATAGGAGGTGTAGGATCGTCAGTTGCCTGGAACACTGACTGTAGATAATCAGGACGTGAGTAATACTCCTTCAACATGTTAATGTGGAAGGTTTTATGTTTACCATTAACATCAACGATGTAGTCGACATCGGATATTCTTGAGATGATCCTGAAAGGACCTCTCCAGGTAATTAAAAGACGATTGTTATGCGCAGGGAGTAATACAAAAGCTTCGTCACCAGGAATAAGCTGGCGAAGACGTCTATATTTGTTTGCAAATAGACGAGCTTTTTCTTTGGCTTGTTCGGATGATGCAGTAGCTAGTCTACAAGCATCTATGATTCTCTTTCTCAGAGAGATCACATACTCATAAGAGGATTGAGTTTCCTCTTCAATATTCTCGTCAACCAATAAGTCGTGGATTAACGACATCGGACCGCGTGGTTGCATGCCAAAAACTAGCTGGAATGGAGAAAACCCCGTTGCTTGATTTTGTACTTCGCGATACGCGAACAGAGCAGCGGGTATGACCCGATCCCAGTCTTGGGGATGGTCTTGGGTCATCTTACCCAACAACTGCTTGAGTGTCCTATTGAGACGCTCAATTAACCCATTTGACATCGGATGATAAATAGAACTTAGAGATCTGTCTATACCTAATGTCTTCATAACTTGAGACATGGATTCAGAAATGAACTGAACCCCATGATCCGACAAGATTTTCCGTGGAAAACCAATGCGTGAGAAGATTAACATCAATGCCTCTGCTACACTGGCAGATGAAGTGTTCTTGAGAGGGATGGCCTCAGGCCAACGAGTGCACATATCAATGCACGTAAGAATATGCGTATGCCCTCTAGCAGATGGAAGCATCGGACCAATAATGTCTATAGCCATTTTATCAAATGGTCTAATCGGGATGTCCGCAGCTTGAATAGGAGCCGCATGAAATGGACCCCGTACCTTAACTTCCTGACATATCAAACAGGACCGACAATAGAGAGTGATGTCCCTATGGACGCCTGGCCAGTAGAATGCCGAAAGCACTCTGGATTTGGTACGCGAAAAACCCATATGGCCCGCACATTGCGAGTCATGCGCATGTCGTAATATACGAGATCTCATAGAGGATGGGACTAAGATCTGATAACATAAGGATGAATCCTTTTCCCGTATTACTCTAACCAAAATCCCATTCTTAAGTATAAAGTCATGTCTAGATTTTGCACGTTTGTTGCTGATATTCTTTTTGTTAACATACTGAAAAAATTTTTTTAATGAATCATCATTCTTTTGCAATGTTGCAAACAACTCCCGTGAAATAGGAGCATCATCATCACAAGTGGTATGAAATGTAGGTTCAATAGGTGTATCATGCGACATATTAGTAGCTTGCGCTCTAGTCACTACTGCATTTGCAGTTTGAATATGTCGCTCTTCCCATTCAGCAATTTGCTGTGGTGTACACTCTTTAATACCATGTATGCGACCAAGTATTACGTCACAAATTGGATTCGGAAGGAGACATGCCTGTATCTTTCCTGTAAAAAATGGTGTATTAAGATCAATAATAGCAGTGGGAAATGTTTCGACGGTGCCACCGAAAGTCACACACTTGACAACCCTGCCCGTGGCACAACTTGGGTTGATCAGCGAAGTCCGGACGCCCACAGTGCTACAACCTGAGTCAAATAGGAGAGAGCATGAAATGTTGTTAACAAATCCCTTGTTAAACTTAAGAGAGCCCTGTCCCTGGTGTATAGACGCAGCAGTGGCCGTACAGACTGCAGGTAGACTAGGCAAGGTATGTCCGCAACGCAGCGTCGTGATCGCCTTAGGCTGGAAAAGAGTCGAGCATTCTGGACAGTCTTTCACCTGGGTACAATCAAGAGAACAAGACATAGCATTGTGAGTTTCAGCTACTTTACCCTGTTCAATGTTAGCCTGTGTATCACTTAAAGCGACATTAGAATGTCTACCCGTATTACTTGACGATCTATCTCTGCGACGCGATCGATTTTGATTATTTGCATTAAAATTGCCATAATTGTCGTTTCTACTAGAGTTAAAATTCGGATGAGTCCGATAATTTGTATAATTAAAGTTATGATGTTCTTTAAAAATTTTTTTCCAAGAACCTTGTCTGTTTTGCGGACCCTGAGATCTTGATCTCCAGTTTTGTTTATTATAATGTCCTTGATTATTTTTAAAATTATTGTTACCAAAATCTCGCGATCTGTGAGCTTGGTTCCAAGAAACATTAAATGGAGCAGATTGTTGAAATTGCTTCCCTTTGTAAAAGTTATCATTGTTAAAATTGTAATTATTTCCCTTATTGACATACCTGTCAGCACTAAAGGAACGATTGCGTGAAAAATTGTTTTGTTGTGCTGCAAAAGCAACAGGCAATTCATTCTTAATCTGTGCATTACTTAGATCCATGGTTGGGTGAGCAGTGCAAAAATTTTTTGCATGTTCTTCTAAGTCTTTCATTGATAAAGGTTTCCGTTCGTGTAAAAATGCGAGAAATGTAGGATTTACAGACGATAGTACCTTATCGCGCATCAGTAAATCGAAGAGACCTTCATACGACTTTTCAATTTTGGATAATTCGATCCATCTTTCTAGGGTTAGTCGTATTTGTGACAGAAAATCACTAAAATTTCTGCTTGATTGCGGTAGTAATGTACGAAATCTTAATCGGTATTCATCTTCTGTCATTTGAAATTTCTTCAGAAGTGCGGCTCTAAGAGCATTATAATCATTCTTCTCATTAATACTGGTAGTATGATAAACTGCTAAAGCATCCCCAGTAAGTAACCTGGATAAATATGTGCAATACAGTGTTTTATCCACGTTATAAGACCTACAAGTGGCCTCAAATCTATCTAGGAAAAATATTACGTCATCCGACGGGGGATTAAATTTAGGTAATTTAAGGTGAATTTCCTTAAAATGATCATGTCTGGATGAAGTTTGGCTTTCAAAAGTTCTCTGAGAATTAGCTTCCTGAGTTAACCTAAGTCTCTCATATTCTGACTCTGCTAATTTCAGTTCATGCTGTCGTCTTTTATCATTCTCTTCCATCTCAAGCTGAAGTCGTTTTGTGTTTTGTTCAGCAATTAATCTTCTATCTTCCATTTCTTTTTGTTTATTTTCCATTTCCTTCTGAAGTCGTTTCTCTTCTAATTCAGCGGCTAATCTCATTTTTTTCTCCTCTTCCTCAGCTATAAATTTCCTCTTCTTTTCATCCTCCTCAGCAGTTAATCTCATTTTTTTCTCATTCTCCTCAGACTCAATCCGTTTTTGATCTGCCTCAAATTGAAGTTTTTCTAGTCTTAAAGTTTCTAACTTTCTCTGTTCGGCTTCTATTTCTTGAGCTTTCCTATATTCTGCAAGTGCAAATGCTTTTGCTTCATCAGGAGCCATCTGAAGAGCTTTTGCTTGCTTAATGAAATAATCTAGTGAATACATTATGCTTTATAAGTAGTCACAATACTATTGATTTATAAAATGATAATTAATCAATTTAAATTAATTAACCTTGTTACTATAACAAGTGTTCTTCGTTCCTGTCCTAGAACGGTATCTTTTGTTATCATACAGTTATGAAATATGTTAATAATCAATATAGTAATTTATGTAATGGAATGACATGAAATCAACAACGTGAAAGACAATAGAAACATTACCGACAAGACATGATAATCAAGACAAATGACTACAGTCGTAGAAATCAAATAAAAAAAAATGTGGAACTAAAATAGAATGTCGTAAAAAATTACGATGACATCTACGATCCAATAGTGCACAAGACAATTGACAACACAGTGTAAAAACATAGGTTTTGTAAAAAACTGAACGACAGGAAAGGTGAGACGGACAATAATACAAACAAAATTCATCATAAAACTAAATACGAGTAAAAATAACTACGAAAACAACAATTAAACGTGACGAAACAGCTAAACAGATAATATTATAAGAAGCAACTAGCGATCGGAACTTCGGCAAGGTTTCTAGCCTTGTACCGGAATTATCGCTCAATTGAAACTTACAAGTTGAGCCCTACAGAACGTCTGACGAAGAGCCCGAATTGGCTTCGAGATGGATCTCGTTCGTCAGATCAACCTCCCTACCTCCCACGAAGAATGCACAACACATAACAAATAACATAGAAAATATAAATATGGACATAAGTATCGAAGGCACAACTAAGTAATAAAATGTTTAACGAAAGTAAGTTATACTCAACTACGCGTGTGCCGGAAAAACAAGGTGCCTCGTCTCCGTGGATGTACGTCAGAGGATACAATACTTCGCTCTGCGTATATAAAACCAGCTCGCACGTAATACTGACGAAGAGGTGAGCAAGTCAGTCAGTCACTGTAGAACCTGACGTGGAGGTTGATTGATGATCTTGAGCATTTGAGTTGATTTTGATTCATTATCACGCTAGGATCCAAATTGAGATGATGTCGCCTTGAAAGTACAAATTATTCTTTTCAAACGATAATTTGGATGGGTACGTTCCTTTGAAATTACTTCCAGACCACACTGGCATACCAATTACTGTTGGGCCGTTTCTTCTAGAGGTAAAGACCTTCATTACGCGAATGGTTTTCTCAATGAAAATATTTCAGAAAATGTTCTTAAGTTGAAACGAACTCCAACAAGTAGTAGTCAATTTCAATTCAGGACTGCACGCAAGTCGCTCGTGAAAGTACATGTTATTTATTGACACGATACAAACGGGAATACACAAGACGATCATGGTTACAGGTTACAGATGCAAATGTCATACTTTAAAGTTGCTGATCCTACTCTAAAATTCTTGGAGATTCTTCAACAATCAAGTCCTCTTCTATACTAGTGAGCTGAGGATTATTTCTGTTCTCCGCCAATATATATTTACAATGAAGTCCGTTGACCTTCTTCCAAGGACGTCTATCGTAGTAAACGGCTTCATGTTCAAGGATCAATCTTTGATATCATACCCGTAAAATTCCCAGACTTTCTTCATACAATACTTATGTAGCATATATTTGTAAACATCCAAATAAAGTCATCCACAACAATACAACCAGGTTAGAGTTCTGTGTTGGCTAACCTCTCTTTATCCATGCCACGACTTTGGCATTGACAAAATACGGCATATAAAATATGTGAAGCATACAAATCATTTAACTTTGTTTCCTCGTAGGAATTCTCCCTCTACGGTAATTCAAAAGGGCTAACGACTCCGTCTGTCCATTCTAGGAAGGACATACTGTGATGACTTCCCGCTAGACCAGAACTATGAGCGGCCTTATACATTAATTTACTCAATAAACATTCAATGACATGGGGCGACACTTACATGATACTTCTACTCTCGGCTGCATCATGAACCAGTAGAGATCATACAAAATAATGGCTTCTTCCAAACTTGCCAATAAAATATTCCAAGAAATATATCTCGGACATAAACACAGTCCGTACTGCCCCGACTTCACATGACGTCACTATCCCCAAACTAGGTTACCCGTGCGTCCAAAGCAACTCACACTGCATTGTGCACGTCAGTGCGTGAATCAATCGAACGCTCAAATAATATAACTATATGCAACTGGTGCGTACATTTGGCAGGACCGAAGACTACCCCCTTAGGTAATAAATGTACGTAACAGCTCCCTTATCACCTCCCCTTAAAAAAAATTAATTCTATTAATTAACTTTCTTTTTGACCTTAGTACCCGAGAGAGGTGAGTCAAAACTACCACAAGATATGAAATGCATAAAGTTATACCATATTAAGAAAAGAATATTAAACGAAATCAATATAACTAAATGATAGTATGCATTAAAGCACACATCCACACTCGACCTACTTTGGAACGATGTGGTAATATTCGGAGTAAAACAAGTTGAAAATGAAAAAAAAACCATTTAAAAAAATGATAATAAAATTCAACTAAGTTTTCAAACAAAAAATTTGAAACATATGATTTCAAAAATGAAAATGAACAGCAACACTGATGATGATCAATGACAAGAGAATCAATAAAACAGAAAAATTGAAAATACAATGTGCAAAAATGAAGCAATGCAAAATTAAACACTTTAAGAATCAACACCCTTATGTTTTCTAACACTAGTACGGTTGACTAGTGATCTAACAGTGAGATATCATAACTAAGACCCGTGAATGCAGGTATTACGTGACAACTAAGAAAGTTAGTATGTGTGTGATCCATAATCAATTAAATAGATTAAATTGAATTATTCTAATTTATATATTTCTTAATTACTAACAAATAACCAGTTACTAATATATTCTAAGTAATTACAATATCACTATCAATATGTCAATGTTCAGTTACAACTAGTTAGTAATCGACGAGACGATGTTCTCAATGTTCCATACACGATAAAATATATTCTCGAACACGATATGTAGTGTAATATGTTCCATAGGAATAACAAATGTATATTTGTCGCTCTTAACAATGTTTCCATACTAATAAAAAGTTACTGTAGTACCAATGTTACCGTACTAATAAAATGTTACTCTAATACCACTGTTCCCGTTCTAATAAAACGTTACTATAGTATCAATGTTCACGTAGTAATAAAATGTTACCACACAAGAAGTAATGTTATAATCTATAAGTAAGTATATCATGAAAGTTATACTTATACGAATACTTCAGTTATATAAACAGTCTTTATAGATGTACAATCAATGATAATGTACAAAGTTATTCATGTTATCGGTGAGGATGTTTCAACATCTGGAAGTGGTTTAGTTTCGACAAGTTCGCTTGGGCATCTCGACAAACAGTCTGCGAACACATTCTTCACTCCAGGAATAGCTCGTATTTCAAAATTGAATGGTTGAAGCGCTATAGCGTAACGCGCTGACTTCGATGATTTAACGTTCTTCGTGTTCAGTGCGGTAAGAGCTTTTTGATCAGATTCCACCACAAAGTGTGAGCCGAGGAAGGTAACTTTCCAGTTTTGTGATTGCCCACACTAATGCGAGGAGCTCTTTATCCAGAACGGAGTATTTGAGTTCGCTCTCCGTAAGTTTTCTGGACACGTACATCACCGGAAATAAGGTGCCGTTATATTCCTGCATCAAAACTGCAGCGATAGCGTAAGAAGAAGCATCACTGCGAAGAATGAAAGTGAGATTTTTGTTAGGCAACCTCAAAAAAGGTGCATTTGAAAAAAATTGTTTTATATAGTCTAACGCCGTTTGGTGATCCTGCGACCACTTTATTACATTAGATGTGCCTTTCTTCAGTAGAGACGACAAAGGTGCAGTTATAGTAGACAAATGAGGGATGAATTTTGAATAGAACTGTATTAGTCCTAAAAGCGACCTAACTTGTTTTTTTGTCTTAGGTGCTGAGATGTTTAAAATTTTAGAGACGTTACTGTCTTCTGTATACATGAAACCATGACCTATGCGGTGACCCAGAAATGAGATGTCATGAAAACCGACAAAAGCCTTTGAAGGTTTCGCTGTTAAGTTATAATCCCGTAAGGTAGAAAGTAAAGCTTTTAATCCATGAATATGTTCATCCCAAGAGTCACTGAAAAGACAGATGTCATCTATATAAGTAATGACATCGGGACGATGAGACAATATGCGGCGCATCATGCGTACAAAGGTAGCTGGCGCATTCATTAATCCGAATGGCATAAAATTCCATTGAAAAAGACCCGTGGCATCGAGAAAGCGGTGAATGGCTTTGCTTTAGGAGTGAGTGGCACTTGCCAATAGCCCTTTGAAATGTCAAATTTCGAAAAGAATGTAGCATGAGATAATCTCTCCAATAAGTCGTCTAAAAGAGGTAATGGTTCCGCATCGAATTTTGTAACTTTGTTTAATTTCCTGTAATCTACGCAAAGACGTATATTGTTGTCTTTCTTCCTAATGATTACCATAGAAGAAGAATATGGTGATGAAGATGGTTCAATTATATTTAATTGAAGCATCTCATCCAATTCCTTATCAACCTTATCACGAAAGTGTAATGGGATAGGATATGGGCGAACTCGAATAGGCGTATCGTCAGTCAGAATAATGTCATGTTGGATGACTGACGTATGACCTGGGATGTCAGTGAGGACATCCTCATACGAGTGTAGAATATTAGAGACTTGCTGACGTTGATCAGCCGAAAGAGTAGATGAGATTGTAACATCATTCCATTTCTCAGTGGAATGGAGTGGTACAACTGGTATTGGTAGTTGTACATCATCGAAAGAAGATTCTTCTTCTTGGATGACTGACAAACTAGAATAGTGTTGAATAGGAGGTGTAGGATCGTCAGTTGCCTGGAACACTGACTGTAGATAATCAGGACGTGAGTAATACTCCTTCAACATGTTAATATGGAAGGTTTTATGTTTACCATTAACATCAACGATGTAGTCGACATCGGATATTCTTGAGATGATCCTGAAAGGACCTCTCCAGGTAATTAAAAGACGATTGTTATGCGCTGGGAGTAATACAAAAGCTTCGTCACCAGGAATAAGCTGGCGAAGACGTCTATATTTGTTTGCAAATAGACGAGCTTTTTCTTTGGCTTGTTCGGATGATGCAGTAGCTAGTCTACAAGCATCTATGATTCTCTTTCTCAGAGAGATCACATACTCATAAGAGGATTGAGTTTCCTCTTCAATATTCTCGTAACCAATAAGTCGTGGATTAACGACATCGGACCGCGTGGTTGCATGCAAAAAATAA